>JAIPMN010003011.1:0-15123 GCA_020650975.1 Apostichopus californicus | reverse complement strand
ACCAGTCTTATTCAAGTACAACAACATTTGAAATAAATACTATGTAACGACAATTTCCACTTGGGAAGCAATAATTGGATACCCCACTCGTACTACCAATGTAAGAGTTGCGGGATATGGGGTTCTTGTCAGCAGCTAGCTGTACGACAGGCTTATTGGGAATCCCCCTAGTGGTCACGATGTGTGGGGACAGCTGACCACTGTATTACAAATACAACAGGCTAAAACAAGAATAAGACTGGCTGTTAGGTATAAAAGTACTCCAGTGAAAATATGTTCAAAGAAATGTTCTTCCCAAGGAGAGTAGGTAAAGTCCAGGTACAAGATAGGTAAATACAGCAACTAACAGAACACAGCTCTCAGTTCCATAGAATCCATTAAAAAACGATGTTTTAACACACAAATGTATAGCAAATCAATTATACACAATTAATTCCTCCAGGAAAAGTTATATTTATGTAGATATATTCTTAAAGCACAAGATACTGTAGACAACTTATTTAACTATTGTATATACGTATACTGTAGTGTACAGACTACATTATGTCAAGAGTGACTATAATACAAAAATGCCCTATTGACTGGCTGACAACCAAACTGCCTCTCTCTCCTAAGACACCTTGGAGGAAGCATCTAAACCACAGGGTAACAACATGTGACCCTCTTAACCCCTCTCATTGGCCTATACACACCCTAGCTACCAAGAGCAACACTGAGAACCAATCAGGGCTAATTACACAAGACTAAACCTGCATATAAATGCTTATCCTATAAATGAAACAACTAAGACAAAGCATCCCCTTTCCAAGAAAAGAAAGGAAGTAGGGAAGATGTTTACTGCAACCAGCAACTTTGGCAGAACAAAGAAAGTACTGTTGCCACTGTCTCACTACTAATTATAAAGGGGAACATGAGCACATGATGTGGAAGAAGATACCCATTACATAACCACTTGGATGGGGGAGAAGAAGAAACAGAAATAGAGCTATTTACATATACATGATTGCAACATTCCATTTACACGAATTACCTCTGTAATCGTTTGGGAATCGATAAAACGAAATGTCTGGGTTTTTCTTCCTGAATTAGTGCAATTAATGGCTGAACTCCATACTTCCGAACTAGTCATATTGTTGTTGCTACAGTACATACGGTCGAGAAAAGTTTTTACCTACCAACCGCAAGCGGGCGCTATTCCCCATGATTCACGTGATCGTGTTACAGTATTTTGCGAGAGTGACATATCCTAAGGTAGCATACGCCCATTATACAACATATGTATGTATTCTTGTATAGGTACTTCCAACTTTTGCTAAAATAACCTAAAATATCATTACCATGTACTTTAGGTGCACACAGATGTCAAATTTCACTGAACTTAGTCGTTCACGTCACACACTGCAGGCATTTGGGTCTGATTCTGAAGGATTTTGAATTTCGTGCATTTGGCACCTACTTAGCAGGTTGAAGGCAGGAATCAATATTACGGAAGCTTTGGTAGGTCAAGGCTTAATGACCCAATAGTTTATTGGGGAGGAAAAACTGGTCAGACATGCTCAGAAGGCTGTTCTTGTCTCATGTATAGAAACGCACATGCTCTTTGTGGTATTTTAAGGCTGTAATACTAATTTATGCGTAAAAATCACCCAAGCTTGAAATTTTCAGACGTTTGCTTGAAAACCATTCTTTGGTCCAAAATTGGGACTTCTAGCACTTAAAATGAAAAATTTGGCATTTTCGATTAAGGTAGTGAAGCAGAGTGCTATTTTAGCTACTGTTACTATTTCTTCCACATGTGGTCAAACTCCTCCATTTGTATTGGTAACTATGTCATGTACATAGGTCATTGACTTTCTAATACAATGGACGTCTGTTGGGAGTAAGTAGTGGTTGACTAGAGAGAGACAAGGAGTCTATCTCTGGCCTGACTGTTTATCTTTATTTCACTTTTCTTTCTTTGTTCCCCTTCATTAATCATCTTGGCTCTGATAACTTCTGAGCTTCCTGTTCTCACCCCTTGAAGCATTCCTGCGCTCCCCAATGTGTGTTTTGTGGTAACACCCTTTATGTTATACCTGTTAGGAAGCAGCATCTGGCTTCTCTCAACTGTAAAGGCAAAACAACTCTTCTTTGTTTGTGGTCATCGGCCACCCTATAATTCTAAGGGTGAAGTTAAAATGTGTAAAGCTTAAAAACCTAGCTACGTCCATTGGATGCATCTCTCATCTGCCGACACAAGCAGAGGCAACACCTTTACCTCTCCTGAGAGAAAGTTGAAGACAATTTCATATGTCTTCATGTATTACTGCATATTTTGATTATTCAGGTAAGCGTCTATGTTATACTTCTTGCAATTGCTTCCTAGGTTAGAGATATTAGTGTGACTGAGGCTTATTTAATTGCCATGTACAGGCCCTTTAATACTAATTTTGCTATATTGTGTTTACCCCTGAAATCCATTATGAATGTGTTTCTATTAATTGTTTTACTATTTAAGTTGCGTTCTTTGCAAGTAACATTGCTGTATTATTGTTCAGTTTGCTATCGTAATGCTCACTAAATAAAATCCCATCATATTTAGGTGTCACATGGCAATTGAGTATTCTTCTGTATTTAGTATTCTTCTGTATTTAGTACATGTGCTAGAGTACTGTACATATATTGCTGTTATCTAGTTTGCAACATTGCATCTAGGCTTGTTAAGTGTGACATGTTAACATGGTGCACACTATTTAATTAATATTCAATATGCCGTTATTTATTGTTAATAGTGATCACCCAGGTCACTTTGTATAAATTATAATTGCTAACAAGTTCTGCCATACCCCTGTTATGACAATGGCTTAACATTTTATGGGTTAGAACTGCATATTTTGAGTCCCTGAGGATCTCTGTGCATGGTACTTTCCGTTACCATGGTAACAGAACCACAATGGGCAATGATATATGGGCAGTTTTGTTTATTTAGACTTTGGAGAGTCATATTAAGGCAGTTGTTTGTATACCTGTACTCTTAAACTTGTATTGATATGTGTGGTATTAGTTATCTGCTAATTAGGCTGAATTATAGCTGTATTTAGGGTCACTGCTTCATGAACTGTTAAATTGTAGTATTTTGCAAGGATTCATGTGTTAGGTATTTCACATATATAGGGGTAATGCCCCTGCTGTTTTCATGATCTTGTAATTAAGCGACTAAAGATCATGCATAGGCCTGTCCCATTTACTGGCTTATTTGTACATAGCTGTTCTATTATCTTTATTATAATTTGTTTATCACTTTTGGTCTGCTGCTTGTGACAAGAGGTTACAAGGCCATATGTCATTTTTAGATAGCTAGCATATGCAGTTATGGTCACTACCTCCCTGCAGTGGTTGAGTTGTACATTACATGTATAGGGGTAGTGATGTACTGTCCATTGCTTTGTTTACTTATTATTTGCTTAGTTATGGTTTATATTATTTTGCTTCTTTAAGTTATAAAGTGGGTCGACTATAGTTTGGTTAGTTTATTTTATCGATCTCTCATCTGCCGACACAAGCAGAGGCAACACCTTTACCTCTCCTGAGAGAAAGTTGAAGACAATTTCATATGTCTTCATGTTTTACTGCATATTCTGATTATTCAGGTATTACTGTATGTACTCTGTTATACACACTCTGTTGATGGCCTTGGGTATTTAGACGCCGGGTATTACTTATAGACGCCAGTCGTTCCTATAGACGCTGGTTTTATCGTACTACCTAGGGAAGGGGCTACTCCACCCAATGGTTCCCCGAACGGTCTAAAGACGCGGGATCGGAATGACAGCGCATATGTCCGAGTGTAGTATTTTCTAGTTATATAGTCTCGTTAGTCGTAACGGACTAAAAGAGAGAGAGAGTTTATTGTATTTGACCAGTTTTGAGGGTGTGGGAATGCTGTACTGCTTTGTATTCACACAAACTGAGTGCCAGTTGTTTATCTGTGTTTATGATATCATGTGTTTATACACAAACCGTATAGTTAGTAGTAGACCAGCGCTGCTCCTTGATGGTATGTGTCTTTGAGTGGTTGCTAGGCCTGCTGAATATATAAGACAGTCGTTACCCTAATATAATTGTTTCTGCTTACTGATTTGTGTATGTTTTTTATTAATTTCTAAGCTTCCGTCCCTATACTAGCTGACAATTAGAGTCATTGTAAACACCCCTACCCCAGCTGCTCCTATGTCGTAGGTACATGGCGAGTAGTCGTTACAGTAGCATACGCCCATTAAAGCCCGTTGACTTACACACTAAATCACAAAAGTAATGTGGTCTCTAAGTCTAGATAAAAGTTTTCACTAGCTAAATGCTACCCATCACCGGATAGCTGACAAAATGGCCTTTCATGGCACTATCAATTTTCCGTATCATGACCATGTAGATTTTATGGGACGAGATTGCGACAACAAGCTCCCCATAGTTGTTACTTTCCACCCAAATCTTCCTCCTCTTCAGCAAATCACCTGTAAGAACCACAACATTCTCCTCACTTCAGATAGACTCCAACGAGCCGTCCCTGAAAAACCTATCATCGCTTACAGACGACCCCGCAACCTACGAGACCTTCTTGTGCGTGCTGCTGTTCCACCTCTAACTTCTAACCCTACACCCATTCAGCATGGTACTTTCAAATGTGATCGTACTTCGAGATGATCATCTGCAACCACCACATTGTTGAATCCAATTCCATCACCAGCCACAGCATGCAACTCACACACAAGACTAAGGGTCACATCACTTGCACAACCACTAATGTCATATATCTGATCTCTTGTAGACTTTGCGGCATCCAGTATGTTGACGAAACCAAAACCACCCTCAAGAAGCGATTCTATGGTCACAGATCCACAGTCAACACCATGAAGACTGATACCCCAGTTGGAGAACACTTAACCTTCCCAACCATACCATTAACGACATGTCCGTACAGGGGATTGAATCCTTAGGTAGCCGTCCTGACCTAGTACGAATCAGCAGAGAGAGGCTGTGGATGCAACGCCTTCGCACCATTCAACCTCATGGGCTCAACATTCAGGAAGGACATGACTAACTTTTCTTCTGTTCCCCCCTCTCCTTCTCCTTGTCACCCCCCCCCCCCATCTCTCCTCTTCTCATAGCTCTCTTCCAACCTTTTATTCTCCACACCTTCTGTTTTTGTCCTTCTCAAGTTTATTTCCTATCCCCTTCCCTTAATCCTCTCTTTGTCCCTCCACTGTTTATCTCCTACCTCTACCCTTCCCCTGTTGGTTACTTTCTTTCTTGTAGACTAATCCCCTTGCATATATCCCTTTGTGTTCACCATACTCATTAACCTGTCTGTATTCTGTGCGTGTTTTTGTCCCGTCTTTTACTGTTACTTGTCATTTAGCCTTTGAAGAAGATCCTGCTAGGATCGAAACGTCAGGCCACCTTACTTTTACACATTCTCGTACACAGGCTCTCTAGTGGATAAGCAGTTTCCTAACAGTTTTATTTTATTTATTTTTTATTTAGATTTTATGCTATCCGAGCCGGAAGTTTTCGTCACTTGTGAACAAACCTCTTCACTCAGTGGTAAACAATTTTCCTACGCTGCTCCTGTGAGGCCTGTAGGGAGTCTAACATTGCCTCAATTGACTCAATTTTCTCACCACATGTACTTCCATTCATGCTCTTCAACATGCAAGCCACAAAAAACTAGATCATGATTGATAACAGGTCAAAAAAGATGTTCTCCTGCTGCTTTTTGGCACTTTTCCTGAGATAGGAGAACAATCGAGCGGATGAATATAGACTCTAATAGGAGTATGCTACCCTAACCGTCGACATTCATTGCTTTCAGGTTTGACAGAGAGGAAGATGCAGTAGTAGGTGGCAGCAGACAGAACGAAAACTGCAGAAGAAAGAGAATCATTGTAATAATAACTGTGACGTCATATAAAATTCAAGCGCTGTCCATCCAGTGTAACTACCAGGTGCCGCTTATACAAGATATTTAAACGGTGCAAGGATAAAGGTAAGCAATATTACAATTTAAAATATTCTAAAGCTGAAGGTATGATACTAGTTATGCAATGCTTTATATACTGAATGTTAACATTTAACGACTGGAAATGATGCATATGTAATCCACATTCACTAGAGCTTCACTATACTATGATACCTAAATCTATGGAAGCAACAATCATGTTTTGCTCTGCCAACTGGGGAGGAGGGGGATATATTATGCCGTCCGTCAAGGTGAGGGGTACTAGGGGGCGCTGTGGCTTTTCCCTTTGAGAAATTTTGATTGGATGGATGGTGTTTGCATGACGGTTTCTATAGTCTGTAACATTTAGATTTTTTTATTTACTGTTTAGGTTGAACCGCACACACAAGTTATATATTATATTTACATACTGAACACCAGAGTGCTTTTTAATATTCAGTCTGGCCTTATTTTATTCTGTTCCTCTCTTTCTCTTATCAACAACTTTTCCGTTACTGCAAAGAATCCTCTTTGAAGCATCAAATACAATATAACCTGCACAATGATATGTCTTACTGCTATAAGGAAAGGTCTATTAAAGTTGCCTTGCAATGAGAATCCAAAACGCTATAACAGGGATCTGAGTGTAACAGTTGGTTCTGCGAACATATACACAATATGCTGTATTAACCTGCCAAAATGAGTTACCGATGAAGGGTTAAATCCTTCACGTTAGCTGAAACTATTACTTCATATTTGTAGTTGTTTATTCCGGCTAAACTGTTACACCTTACTAATACACCCTCACCCCCCCCCCCCCGGTTTATAACACATAAAAATAGCACGTCTCTTAACCAATTTGGTCTCTGCATTCTTTATGTTTGAGGATTTTGTTTTGTCTACTTTCTTCAAGTACAATGCTCGCCCTCACTTACCTAAACACTAACAATTTATAATATAATTTTCGTTGGTCGTCTTACCTTCGAAAATATGAATGTTTATTTTTGCATTCTTACGCTGTACATTTCAAAACCTATTACTACCCAAAAAGAAAGTAAAACCGTTGAAAAAAATATACGTGCCAGGCCGACCAACAATTTAAAACCAGACAGTTTCTAGGCGTATCCATTGCAACCTCCAGGTACGTGTTTGTTTGTAGATTCCAAGTGTTAAGTAATGAACACGCGCGTCTGTATTATTGATTACAACTTCTTTTCATTGCATTGTTTAAGTATTTGATTGACAGGTGATGAACAAAAGAAAATGTAAAACTACTGAAAGTGTCAGTTATTGGAAATGATTACTATACATCTTTAGCAAGAACATTATGAAAGAAGTTCAATAGACATTTTTTTCCGTTTAAAAATGTGTGTGAACTTTCTAGCTGTGTAGAAAGGCGTAGAACCAGTTAACTGTACAGATATATGATGAATGTGTACACACTGTAGGGTATATACGATTTACGTTATTTATTGTCAATTGTGCATATGATGAAAACATGGATTAAAACAAGTATAGGAGAAATAAATGGAACAAAGCGCCTGAACAAAGAGGTGTGATGATTGGGTAGTCAACGTTTAGCTTAACTGTCGAATGAAGTTATGATATATCTACTTCTAACGTTAGTTAAGATAGTGATAGAAGTATTATTTTGAAGGGACTTGACTTATTTGATATGTACAACAAGATATTTGCGATAGCAAGATAAAATAAACGTCAACATGAACATCACAATACCGGTACGGAGAAAGAAATCATGAATGTACTTCACCTTTTCTGCTAATCCACAAAGAGTAAAAGAAGATTCTTTCAACAAAATTCGCTCTAATTTGTAAAATTAAACTATTTCCCCAAACATAATCATACAGTCGTATCGATGGAGCAAGTACACATAGATGCACACGCCTCTGGAACTCTGATAATTGCATACAGTCTATCAAGGACTCCTGGGTACATATCTCAATTAATAATGATAATAATGATATTAACAATAGCCACGCAATCCGCGTACCTTTCTCTTTACCCGAGATCCAGAACCTGCCCCAGAAAAAAGTTTTTGTTCTGGAAACAATACATTTTAGGGTCATATATGAAATACAAACCATTAACCTTGTCTTTATAATCGTAGCGTGCTATACATTAGAAGATCCGTGTATGGTGTATGACTCCTCCTTGTTAAATAGCAGTAGGAACAAGCTGCATGCGTTATACAGAGAAAACTGACACTTCTGAATGTTATAAATATCACATGCTGCGCATTGACAAACCCAACGTAATGATGTAATTATGTATTATACTTTCCATATTTCATTAATATTGTATTGTATTAATCTAGTATATGTACCACTGTTACCATTCCTTATATCGAACTCGAATTTCAAAGGTGAGGGTGATCTCACCAGTACGCCTTCCATACGAGCAAATCTTCCCGCCCCCCCCCTCCGCCCGAATTAAATTGGGCTCGTACGCCCGTGGACAAATCACTATCATATAACAGTGATTCATGGTTCAAGTTTCAGAAATGTAATACCAGATAAATCGTGCATTAACACTAACTGCCAGTTCTGTAAATATGATGTTATGAACGTTTACAGTACAATCAACGTTATATCAACATCCATCGCTAGTCGAAAACTAACAGTTGAATACACGAAGAGAGAAATTTGTTTAAACAGTTGTGTGTGACACCAGTTCTTTAACCATTGTCTGCATGTACTATTATTCCTACATGTTTCATGTTATTTCTGACCTATTTGTGTCAATCATAGGGTAGCATACGCCCATTAAAAGCCCCATTGACTTACACACTAAATCACAAAAGTATTGTGGTCTCTAAGTCTAGATAGAAGTTTTCACTACCTAAACGCTGACAAGTTGGCCTTTCATGGCACCATAAATGTTACGTACCATGACCGCGCAGATTTTTTGCTATCCGAGCCGGAATTTTCGTCACTTGTAAACAAACTTCTTCACTCAGTAGTAAACAATTTTCCTACGCTGCTCCTGGGAGGCCTAAAGGGGTCTACAATTGCCTCAATTGACCCAATTTTCTCACCACATGTACTTCCATTCATGCTCTTCATTATGCAAGCCACAACTAGATCATGATTGATAACAGGTCAAACAAATGTTCTCCTGCTGCTTTTTGCACTTTTCCTGAAGGAGATCATTCGAGCGGATGAATATAGATTCTAAAAGGAGTATGTCACCATTGGCTCCAACAGTTTGTTGTGATGGTTTTACGTCAGATGATGTATCAGGAGTCCCTTCGAAGGGGACAGATGCCACACAGGGTGTTCGTCAAATGTTTGTGAGCGACTAACACTGTACTGTAAAATTGAAAAGAACAGATAC
Source organism: Apostichopus californicus (assembly GCA_020650975.1). Classification (NCBI taxonomy): domain Eukaryota; kingdom Metazoa; phylum Echinodermata; class Holothuroidea; order Aspidochirotida; family Stichopodidae; genus Apostichopus; species Apostichopus californicus. The sequence continues at coordinate 5,795 of JAIPMN010003011.1, read as the reverse complement.
TTCACATGAGGTTAGCTAAATGGTCCAATAGCAGGAATGATAACACCTCGTCGTGACATTAAATCAAATGGTAGTTTCTTTGTTCTTATATGCAACAACTTATCCATCACGATTATAATCGTACCGGACACGTCACACATGTATTTCCTTTGTCTTCGACGCTGAGACACGTTTATAATCTATGTGTTACTTTGTAAAGGTAAAGCAAACAATCGTAACAGCTGATCAACCATTTCAAAGTAGCTATGTCGCTTTTGCACTTGAGCGGTTTTGTGTTCGTATTTTTTTAATTGTCTCTGGTAATAATATTAGCGCTAGCTTAATCACACAATAGCAAACAAGATACAGTCGGGGAAAGGTCCAAACTTCACATTTTACGTACCAAGAACATTTCGAAGCGAGAATCAGTAGCAATAGCGTTGGTCATGGGTATATCTATCAAGCTATCAAAGTCACAATATATTAAAAAATGAAACAGACCAGAACAAAATACAGTCAGGACGATCTTACATACCATGTAGTTCCTATAGTATCTAAGTTAACGCAAATAGGCACTACATTAATACCAATATACGTGCGTGGCTTCAGTTATTTCGCCACATCAGAATTTAAGATTAAAAGCTCCATGAATCGAAGAAGTTACACCAACGTAGTGTTGCAAATCAAAACAATAAAATATAAACTTCAGTTAAATGTTATTCCTTGTCTTCATAATTTTTCTTGATATGTTTTTACAATACAGAATATGTTTATTTGTTGGTTACGTTATCATAAACACAAGCGTCAAACTGGATTCATGAAAATGTCTAAAATTCTAAAAGAAAGAAACATAAAGTACCTCAAAAAAATCTTCTTATGGAGCGTTAGTAAGGTTACTCGCGGGTATCTCTATCGAACAGGATGTTAAAGTCACAATTTAGTCAATAATAAACCAGGCACGTACAAAATATACGCACTAAAACTTAATCCTCAGTTTTGTTTTGATAATGTTTGACGCAAATTGACTTAACACGGGTAATAGTTAGAAACTGCCAACATGGTTCAAGTTATTTCACCACATTACAAGATTTTGCACCAACGGTATGGTACAGCACGAAACGTCGACAACAAAATATAAAACGTTGCTAAAGTTTTATTTCTTTTGTTATGTGTTTTGATTGATATGAAATGTTATTGCAATGCAGAATATGTTAGTCTATACATTGCCCTTACGCACGAACTTTAAACAGGATTCTTGAACACGATTTTAACATTATTTGTTCTTTAAAAAAGGGGGGGGGGGATTTATGAATTACCAATTTAAATAAGGTTAAGAAAACATACATTGTTTGCATGATATTTTGACTGGGATTTTGCAAACAATGTATCACACTCGACACATATTTAGTTTAAAGGAAATGCAATGGTGACGGATTTTGTTTGAGAAATTGCAGCAATAGTCTTGAAAGCTTTGCACAAGCGTTTTGAAAACTTCGCTTTTGTTTTTTTTTCGGGTTATGGGGAAGGAAAACGGGGGGAGGAGGGTTACAGGTCTTTCAAACAATTACAGGTGTATAGCATCCGAGCAAGCAGGTTCTTTCGGTTGTGAAAAAGGACTTGCGGCTTCAAATTGAGGCGGATTTGTATGGTTTTGTCGAGACGTGTTTTGTCGGGCCGTTGTTATTTAGGGAGTTGATGGGCCTACGTGCTAGCTAACACTTTACAACTTGAAGTTTTTTTGGGTGTTGGGTTGGAAATGGGAGATGATTGTTGCTAGGATTTTAGTTTCTGTAGGTTCTGTAGGTTTGGCTTGTACCGCTCTTTTAACCGTGACGTTTTGGGTTCTGCTAGTAGGCGGGTCGCCCTCTAATTAAAATTCACATTTAACAACACACAAAAACAGTCAATCGATAATATATAATAATAAATAATAACTGTTTTTTGTATAGCGCAGGTATCCAGAGCACAAGGCAATGTTCAAATGCGCTCCCAAATAAAGGGTCTAACTGTGATATTTCTCAAAAAGGATAGTTTTTAACTGTTTTTTGAGATCCGTCTTACTGGATGGAGAAATAGGTGCCTCTTGTTTGGCTATGAGATTGTTCCACAGTCGTGGGGCCATCACGGAGAAAGCTCGCCCGCCAAAGTTACACTCTAAAAAACGTGTTTAGGAATTGGACATTTTCCGTGATTATAAACATGTCCTAAACCTAAACACTCCGTAAACCGTGTTTAATATGATTACACTTAGTGTTTGATTCCGATACACTTCAGTGTATAAACACTTTTTAATAGAGAGCCTGATCATCCTAATTAGCATATCGATGCGGATTGGTTATTACCATCACGTGCCTAGAATCCCGGGCACACGTACGTACGTTCGTTCACCAATGCCTAAAACGTCACAATCACGATCGTTCGGAAAGAATTTTCCAAACAGTTTTCAAGGATGACAAGGATGGATCACATCGACGTTGATGAACAGAATTTCCGTAAAAGGCTGACTGGGAAGGTGCATCCAGATGCCATCGACATTCTCATTGGTAAATAATGATTCTTCCTTAACATTGGGGCTAGAAACAAATAATTCGAAGCAATCTCGACTTCGGTCCGAAGATCACATAGCCTAGGCTAACTGTATGTTACAACTTACAGTGTTGAGCTGTGCTAGGCCCGCGCACGAGTATAACGTGTTTCATATGCAATATCATGTTAGGCTATTAGGCTAGACAAATGGGCTAGGCCTTGGCGCCTGGGAGTAATTGATGTCTTTCCCCCCTGAACAAGCCTAAGATCAGGGGTCGATTAAGAACATGAAAATTATGCCAAGGCCCATTTGGCATTTCTAACTGTTTATATTGGAGTTGGAGGTGTGGCCTAGTGGGTAGAGTGCTGCGCCTCGCCCGTTATTCAGCCAAATTTATGGTCTTGACTGTTATTCTTGGTAAAAGTCTTACAAATGCCGTTTACTCCTTAGTTGCAGAGCACATTGCCAGAAGTCTTTTAGTACTGCCAGTCGAGTTGCGGTAAAAATAGACTGGTTTATTCGTAGTACCCAAGCAAATACCCATCCAAGTACTTATCTGGTGCTCAACAGACCAATGGTTGAGCGCCGTTGAGCGCTCAACAGACCAATCACTGCTCAACTTTCTCGTTGACTGTGCTCAACAGACTAATGGTTGAGCGCCGTTGAGCGCTCAACAGACCAATGGTTGAGCACCATTTAAACTAAAATAAAATAAAACTGTTAGCAAACTGCAAACTTATCCACTAGAGAGCCTGTGTAATATAATGTGTAAGAGTAAGTTGGCCTGACATTTCGATCCTAGCAGGATCTTCTTCAGAGGCTAAAAAAGCATACACACCATTTAAACTACGTAAATTACGTCATCTGCTGGTCCATTTAAAACTTTTCTGCGAACGACCAACCGACCGTGTGCAAGTCACATAAAATGCACAATTTTATCATAAAGCAAGAATCATGACACCTGTCACAGATTTTATCGTTGAATCGAACCTCGCCAAAGCTGAAAGTTAATCAGAAATCCCTGTAACATAAATCGCAGGTATTCTTTTTGCACGTTTATACCTAACTTAGCCTCATTCTAGCCGACAAGTCCTAGGCCTAAACTATTAGTACCAGTTACACGAAACAACTTCGCACGACTCCGCTTTTTCGCCTGAAATTTTGCCTTGCGCAGGTTTAATTGCAAATCGGTTCTTTGAATTCTAATTCAAATGTTCTTATGTTTGAATTTATTGACCTAAATTACTTTAAGTTCATGCATTAAATGTTTTTAAATGCACATTTTGCCAATCTAGCCCCCTAGCCTAAGGCACAGCCTCAGGCACTCGTAACGTTATCTAGGTGTATAGTACAGTATATATAAACAGGGAGCCTGTTTATATATACTATACAACTAGATAACGTTACGAGTGCATGTGGCCTAAGGAACACACTTCTGAGTAGGCTAGTAACAACAGTACGGTTAGGCCTATCTATCTCAAGGGCCAACCCAAGTCTGTAAAATATTTAAATGTGGCAAATGTGTTTAAAATCAAGGTTGGGGTTCAGAAAACAGGTTAGGGGTACCTCTCCCAGGGGGGATTGGATGACGCTGATCATATGGAAAATCATGGGAAAATTCCAGAGAGTGTTTTCTCCAAAAATGTTACATGACCCAAAATGGTAGCATTTATTTAGCCCTTACCCTTATCCTTTCTAGGGGAAAAAAATCATGCAGGCGGGCAGCCTGACTTAGGCTAGGTGACTTTTTTCTTCTTCTGGATATGTTGCAGAAATTTCAGGGCATAAATATCGCAAGAGAAGCAGCTTGCATTGTGGCAGACAGAGCGTCACTCTCAAGCTGCGTAAAACGCACAGTATTGTAGTAAAAATTAAAAGCGACAGTCAAGACACCTGTTGCAGGTTCTGCCATAGAATTGAACTTCCAGTCGCTATAACTGAACAGAATTCCATGTAACATAAATCGTATGTATATTTTTTGCATCTTTTTACAAAGCCTTAGACTACTACAAGTTTTAGGCCCGCTATTCCATAAGTACTGGTTATGCGAAAACCCTCACTCGCCGACGTTCTCGATTTGGCACTCTGCAATTTTTGCATAATATTTTGCCTTGCGCCAGGGGCGGAGCTAAGGGTATTGGTCAAGGGGGGCGAGAATGGTCTGTAGGGGTGCTTTCGACACTATCTAAGCAGAGCGCCACCACAGATTGGCGCGGAGCGTACAGAAATTTTTTGAGTAAAGATACTTCCTAGATCGCCGGAAATGACCCTTTCCTGGCCTACTAATTTGCAGATAAACGAAGAAAAAATAGGTGTCATCGCCAACAAAATGTGACAAATGTCAATAGGTAGATGAGAGCGCAATAAAAAAGTAAATAATCGCGAATAAGTAAAACGTGGTAAAAAGGGCGCCAGCAGTCCATTTGAGTCCGTCAGGGGGGGGGGGGGGNGGGGGGGGGGGGGCATTCGCCCCCTGACTATATGGACGCTCCGCCACTGCCTTGCGCAGGAATATGTGCAAAATTGCAAATCGAGTACATGTCATGAATTCTAGTGTAAATGTTCTCATCTTTAATATTGACTTAAATTCATAATCAATTATTTTGAAATATATTTCCTTTTTATTTTACCACAACTTCCCCATGACCGTGAACAATAACTGAGGGTGACAATTACATCCATGTGAATATACTGACAGTGCTATAGCCTACTTGGCAGGGAATTTTGTCACAATTTTTATGAAAGTCATATAAGCAACAATTTTGAGGTTCATATATCCCCCTCTAAGCTCTAATGCCAGCCTCGGTTGTTTTCAGACATATCCTAGCCTACATGGTTATTATTTGAAAATGCAAGAGTGGCTACTGGCTAGAACAAAATGGGCTAAGTAGGTTTCAAGTTTAAACCAAAACATTTACATTAACACTGACTCAGATATTCAGATACTGTACAAAGGCAAGGCGCTATACTGTACTTGTACCATTTACCTTAGTCCTAGGGGTCAAATTATTGCCGAAAGATGGAAGTTTGCATAGGTATCACTCATTTGTATTTTTTTAAAAGGTGAACATTAACTTGACTTTCTCAACTTAGTTTCCAGACCTGTGTAGATTACCCATTATTGCAAACCAATACCCACTACTGCAGCTAATTGCTTTAATAGAGTGTTTTAATTGTGTTTTTTTTTTCAGGTGAACATGGAGCTGGGTCACAGATGCCAGGTGTGCCGTCAGACATTCAACGTGAAATCCAATTTGACACGGCATATGAAGAGTCACCAAACACACAG
>JAIPMN010003010.1:0-16162 GCA_020650975.1 Apostichopus californicus | reverse complement strand
ATATATCATCACCATACCTGGTTTGTAACAGATGTAATGATAGCTCTCACTGCATAGTGATTCTCTCCAACCAGACGTCGTTGCGTAAACGCAAGTGTTTGGTCCTAGAGTCTCACCATTCTCTGGTTCCACCCAAAAACTGTTTACAAATAAATAAAACGCACTTTTATGCATCAATCATATCAGAGTATCATCACGTGTATTATCTGTTCTTGTCAAGTACACAGTACACAGTGTAGATCGCTCCTCAACCTTTGGCCAAGATTGTGTGTGGTACTTTTGTTTCTTTCAATGGGACTCGTGGTACACTCGAAGATACACCGTCGTAGCCATGTGGTTACGTTCCTCATGTAAGGGGACTGATGTTGAGAGATGGGGGCAGTTATTTGACATTGATTTGCCAAGACTTAATCTTTACTAAACAATATATTTTTTCATATTTTAATGATGAGCCTCAGTAGGTCCATATGGGACTTCAGTGCCAACTTTATCCCTTCGCAAGGTAACTGACAGATTGCCTAAGGCACGTAACCAAAAACAAACTATGCAGTATTTTTGAAGAATCAATTTTGGGCTTAAATTGGAAACATGATCACCAACTTGCTTAGACAGCCTTCATTAACAGGTAACCGTTCGCTTGCTGAAACGTTGATTGATTGATTTATTCATTGATTGATTTTTTTTTTCTCTAGTGAGAGGGAGAGAAAGTTTGATACCGTATGCTCAAACATTACAAACAAATTGTATCGAAAATGTGTAAGGTTATTTATTATGCAAATACGCAACAAGTGCGGTCAATGCAATTGTGATAAAGCTTTCACGAAAATCAACTAAGAATCAACATTGGATTCGTACAATCCATTTAATGGTTATTTATTGTTGAAACAGTATTAAAAGCTACAATAATTGTATTCCCCGTGCACTCCACCTATTCTCATTTAACAAACACTGCAGTGATAAGTATATATTTACATTGATGAAAAATGTGTACCATGTGTCCATTTATTGTGCTTAACACTATTTAATGTTAGAACGGGTGTTTGAATTTGTCATAGAAAAACCCAGAGAGCCAACTAGCATGCTTAGTAATTCCTTGCTACAACTTATTTGAGAATGTTTCAATACTTCATTTTGGATATTGTTACAAGCAGGATACGTGCACTAATGTGGACCTACATACAAGTGTGAAGTTCATCCTAGCTGTATAGCTTACAAGTTATCGCATGAACAAGGTCTTCAGGCTTTGACCTCTGTTCACTTTAAATGACATTTGGCTTCTATATAAGGTCTTTGTACTCACTAAGGTCAAAAGACATACGAAGTAAGTTCATTTACAGCTTTAGTTTTGGAGTTATTGTGATTACAAGGTTTCAAACTCTGACCTGAAATGAACTTTGACCTCTATTAGAAACACTGAGGTTCTTGCACTCACCAATGGGGATCCACATACCAATTATGAACAGTTACGGTATCGCATTAAGTTTTCAGATTTTTACCTCTGTTGGTCTCAAGTTACCTTTGACCTCCAGCAAAACAACATCTTTATATTAGCTTAGGTGGACCTAGATTCTTACAAGCTTTAATTTAGGAGTTTTCATTTTACAAACTTTTGACCACAATTAACCGCAAATGACCTTTGACCTCGACACATCAATAGGGTTGTTTTGCTCGTTAGGGAGGATGTAGCCTATATATACAATATTTTATAGGCTGTCACCTGTATTGATCTTAAATGACATTTTGCCTTTAACAAGTCAATTTAGAGTTGTTGTAATCACCAAGGTACAAACCAACTTTGAGGCTCAACCAAGATGCACTCTTCAAATTATCGTGTTGACAGTGTCTTCGGACTTTGACCTCTACTGACCTCCAATCCACTTAACATGTATGAACTTATACTTGACTTATTGTGTACACAAAGAGCTGATGACACCATATATTATTCTGAAAATCGAAGTGCATTTCAGGTCACACAAACCTACACACAAATACTGCAGAAGTGTATATTGGTTTAACTTATCTTTAGTATACTGTGTTAACTTAACGTGTACACACAGTCACACACCCTCTCACTACCTCCTTCCTTCCTTTTTACGGACGTCGAATGATTTAAAAACAGCCTTACAAACTATATGTGAACAATGCCATGAAAAGAAGCAACATTTTACTAACTTCACTGAATACTAGTCTGAAGAGTGTTTGTACCTTTCTTGAAGTAGGCCAGCCGACTATTATTCTCGTCGTATCAACTCAAGACATGACATCTTGTACCAAGCTGGTTTCCAAAGAGATGCCACATTTACTCTATACATTAAATAATCATGCCATTTCTCTTAGCCACAGTCAAGTGGTCTTTGTGTTTAGTACTGGAGAGCGTCAACATATTTTCCAAGCTCGAACAGTGTTGTCGATTTTACCTAATGAATTACTATAAAGGGGGGGGGGGCGTGCTCTATAAGCAGATTTGATAATTTTCAAACTAATTTTCAGGTTTTCAAGCTTTGTATGTAGAGTCTACCAGTGTTATAACATTTTAATTCATGTATGTCCAAATTTACCCCACGTAGTAGCACTGTATAACATGAGGGTAACTATAGTAGACTGCTTGCATTCTTCTGTCGTAAATTCTTATTGCAAAGAGTATATTGCATTTGTTATACGATTCAAAATTTTACTTGGGCAGATAATACCCTGGAATGATGTTTTTTCTTATGATATTATATGATTTAATTATTATATATTTTTTATATTTTTGTCAGAAGACATCCACTATTCTACTATATGTGATGACAAGATATTTCGGAGTATATACGATGCCAGTTACAACACCGCTATGTTTACTTATCTTACTCTATCAGGCAACGTCATTATAAACTTAACGGCCTTAACAACGTTTATTTAAGAAACAAGAGGTTTGTAATTAAACGGAAATTACACTTTGTCGATCTTCAGGGCTTAATTTGTCGATCCCTGTTTACCAAATAGAGTTTGTATATAGACGTAGCTGAGATATGTTGCATGTTATGTTGTGTGCGTTGAAAGGTTTAGATCTTGATAAGGAAAGTCCAGGGCGTAGCAATATTTGCTCTCTTGTAAGCACTGATGCAAGGATGTACAGTCGCGGCGTGTGTTTACAATCTCTCATGACGTCATTGTCTTTGACCAATTTCTTTCCGCTTCGTTGTTGAGGAATTAACCTTATTCGTGTTGATAGAAAACAGGATTATGTTCTACTTTGTAAATACTGAGGATAAGGTTGACAACTGGGAGGGATTCTCCAACCTGGAGAACTATATGAACAACAGTAATACAGTAACGACACTCAGGAATACTACCATGATACCGTGATCAATTCATACTGAATTGTTTATTTTATTCAACTGAACCTCTTTGAAATGGTTATTTTTGGATTTAAGGCAGAGACTACTACAAACTGACTTATAAGAAAACGTTTTTTTTTACATTTTTATTATTTCTTTTATAGGACTAACGGTATGTTCACATAAGCACAGTACTGGAATTATTCCCTGCTGCAGGGCAGGTTTAAATTCAAAACGTTTCCAAAACAGCAACGTTCCATGTTTAAGCTCGTAAGTTTAGAAGGATATCAGCTTTGACCCAAAATATGCAACAGAATTATTCAAGTAATGGTCATGAACGTCTAAACTATACAGCTAACACAGCTATACAGCTAACACAGGTCCTTGATGTTAAACATGATGGCATGTGGTCCTAGGGACGTTCAAGCCGACTTCAGTGTATAGGGGGATTTGAGGGTGCCATTTTGAGGCATATTATAAGGCTATATATTATTATATAATTAGGTTTATACACGCATGGTTGTACTAACAAAAACTTTAATTATTTGCTGTTGTATTGAAAAGGCGGCCCACACTCCACACCCCCCCCCCTTGGATTTGTTGCTACTATACAATGCACATACTGAGATAGGCTATCTTATTGACTACCGGTAATTGAATCTACTCAACGTTATTGCAGAGTTTAGTACGATGGCAACTATTTTGCAGTTTGTTACATGTTAAACCAGTGGGTGGGCATTGGCCCGGGAGGTAGAAAATTGTCCCACCTCCCATCGGGGGATTTTTTATATTCAGCCGGGGAGTGTACCCTACTTGCATTAGACCAAGTTACACAAAAATCACTTGTGTATATATTAGCACAGGTGTGTGTTAAGAGCTACATATAGACCTAATTTATGGTCTAAACATCAACGTCAAAACATCCCCCAAAAGCACCATATCACGTCTAAATTTCCCAGACCGGCTACCTGGGAATCGGCTTCAACGACTCCAGGGCCACACCCCTCCTTTATAACAACATGGATTCGTCTCGGTGCACCTTCCACAGAGGCTCATTTCTCTATCTATTTTCAGTTGGGGGAGGGGTGTAACCCCCCCCCCCCCACAAACCTTTGAAATCATGTGCACGCCACTGTGTTGAACTTAAAGTCATGAGCAATACAATTTGGTACACACTGCAGTCTAGTGATGCCATTCACCAGTTAGCAAGAATAATCAACCAACATGGAAGAGCATAAATGTTTAACGAGATGTGAACACAATTTGGCAATATATTGAGTACAAAGACCACATTGATATGATCCGTTTTATTAGTCGTGTTGTTGTTGTTGTTGTATTTTTCCATCAGCTTTGACGGTGAATATTTAAACTTCGCTCTTGTTCATATCAATAAAACTAGGTGTTGACTTGTACAGGTACAAGGTTAAAGCTTCTGCTTGAGATAAAGGGTGAACTTTATACGGCAGTGCAAAGAGTAACCTGTGCATAAGAGTTCCTGTGCACGAAATGCGCCAAGGGGTATGTTTATGACTAAAACAAGTTTCAACAAATATTCGATAGTGTTCACCAAAACATATCGCAATATCTTAGTTGAGTTACACATTTACGTGGCCATATATAATGTGTCACGATTAGTTTGTTAAGTCCATATGCAAGTTACTGTTAGCAGAATTACCGGTAAGGTTTAAATGTTGTACGCGCATTTCCCCAGAAATATTCTGCTCTTTGTGAGCAATGTTTAACGTGGGAACATTTGGCTTATTTAAGTGACAAAACTGATATGATAGTATGAATTGAATGAGTCATTGTATTTTCGGTACTACACACAAATACATAGGGTCTACGTCCTAAACCACAAATACAATTCCTATATACATACAGGTATATATGACACATGCAACGCATGCGCATATCACACATACACAAAGATCCTATGTCCCATCATATAAAAATAGAACCTACATGACACAAACGTAAAGCATGTATAGTCACACATAAAGAGATCCTATGTTTGTTACATACATTCATAGATCCTATGAAACAAACATATATCCCATGACAAATACATATGTCCTATCCTAATACATAAACACATGTCCTATAAAACACATATACGTCCCATAATACTTACGTAGTTCCTATGTCCTTTCACACAAACATAGGTCCTATGACACATACCTAGGTCGAATGCTAATGTCACATACATGTGACCAAGACTTTATATTCTACCTCAAGTTATTTGTCGTTGGAAATGAATGTATTCTTAGTTTATAGGTGGCAGTTATAGTAAGAAAACTCAAGTCCTGGATCTCACGACATAAATTATGCATGAAAATGTGACTTACAAATTTGAGACGTTTGGGTGTGTGCCGTCGTCCCAATCATATTCATTATTTGATTTGTAAAGGCCTATCCACAGCTCATCTGATAACTCTAAGGAAGATATCTGTCTAACGACCCAATCCTGAAAGAAAGACATATAATGTTTACACAGTAGTTACATCCCGCGCCTAACGAATACTATACACTAGAATGATGAATAATATTGCTCAGATCATAATAAGGAAAATTAACTGATCACATCAATCTGAATTAATTGTATCAATTAGCAAAAAGGGTAAAAAGCTGATCTTTATTACAAGTTCAGATTCATCTAGTTTTATAAGCCTTGATTGTTAATCTGAATAAACTCAGTGAATTTCTCCACCCCCCCCCCTCTCCCTCGAAGCAACAGTCTTCACCTTTTTAAATATATGTTATCTATATGTAACGTAATATGTTATCTTATGTAACGTAATATGTTATCTTATGTAACGTAATATGTTATCTTATGTAACGTAAGTACAGTTACATGGTTTATTTGTGTGTGCAACCTTTGTTTTATTGCATGCATTGTTCATTTTTTTTTTATTGTCTTTGTACGGGGGGTCTGCCTCTTAAGAGCCTCGGCTTTCTCAGACCTCCTCCACTTGTCACATACATTTTCTTCTATTATTGTGTAATATATTTTGAATGTGGAAACAAATAAATGAAAATGAAATGAAATGAAATTATACAGTGTATCGACTGCGTAAACTTTGTAAATTGAAGAGCAACATTGTAAGCTACCGGTAATACTAGGCGAGTTTTGTAAAAACAAAATTCAGGAAATTGATGACCAAACTCAAACAGGAATTACTTAAACTAAGATTAGTTTATGAAAAGTGTCACTATATACCAAAACTTTGATTGAATTCAATCCTATCTTAACTGGTTGACTACGTCCCTGATTTGTGGATCTGTTGGCAAATCATATCCTGTTGAAAAGTGTAAGAAATTTAAAGTGTATCGTATATATCCCGAACGCAAAATTGTATACTTGGTTACATTTTGGGATTACTTCGAGATACGATCACAATAACTAAGCATTGCCCTATATACGTGAGGGCGGAGCCAATGTGGCAACGCCCTCCCCCGCCCTCCTACACATTTAGCGGTCCCTATTGTTTCGATATTAAAATTCAGCTGTCCTATAAAGGTGGGCAACCATGCACGATAGATCAGCGAGATTTGAAGACGTGAGATGTGTTGACCTGATAGTCAATTATACCGAACAGAAATAGCAAACAATGGGGCAGTGCTACTGACTGCGGTTATGACTACCAGCACTATTGTGGGACTATCGTGATAAACGTGACCTGACGTTAGCTAAATAATAAATACTGTACTGATCCCCCCCCCCCCCGGCTTCCCCATCACAAGACACACACAATCGCCTGTGCCCACATGCCCACAAGCTAATTTCGGCGGTGGAATTCACTAATATATAGATAAACATGTTACTTCCTTTAGAACGAAATATGGAAAGAATTAAGAATAAAGACAAACGAAGTGATTTTATCTTCATGTGTTACCATGAGAATGACACACTGACTATATAGGCCTACACCATGACAGCCTTATATAACCTCATGTTCAAGACACACCACATAATATAAACATTATAGTATAAACATTTGCACATAATATAAACATTATAGTATAAACATTTGCACATAGCACGCAACTCCACCCCGGGCACGAGCCCCATGCATTACAGGCACCACGTACTATACCATAAGAATGAAATCAAAGATATATATTACTTACCCATGTGTCTTGATCTTCGATAGCTGCTAGGTTCGCAGACCTGTCGTCGCATTCCGTTCTAGCATTACTCCAGTTTTCTGTATTTGTGCCGCTAAAAAGTTCACTGAACAAGTAACAATTGTCGTAGTAGATTTTCCATTTGTCATCGCACACGTTATCGGAAGTAACCCCTAAATAAAATAAATAGACAAGTATGGCCCGTGTCCCACTTGTTGCAATTCTTTAATCAGTTGTAGCATATATACACTGCATGTGTACAGAGACACACGTCAGTATTGCATTTCGCCCTTAAACTATCATCCTCTTGAATTCCAACTTTCTATTCCTCACGAGAAGATTTTTAGTTTCTTTCAAGCTGCTAAAAATATATATATTAATATATACATCATAGTGGTGATTACATTTTGTATATACAGGCCTTTGCTGTTCTTGTATAATAGACGCATAGCCTTGCAATCGTATAGGTATAGGACTATAACTTATTCATCCAAAAATGGACAATTGAAAAACTACACAGAATACGAAGGTTATAGGACTCACCCTCAAATAAGCAGACCATGGCAAATAGCCCTATAATAATAATATATAGTCCTTTGTTAAGCTCCATTATATAGGTGAGTTCCAGTCCAGTCGTCGATCCAGGCTGTGTATACCTTCGTTCAGTGCGTGTGTGGGATCGAACAAGTATTTTACGAACTGGTAAACGGTCCACTTAGGAGTCTCCTTCTGTACCAGTGTGTCAGAGATCATACAGTACATCACTTGTCAACACAACAAAACGTCTTGACACTGATGTTTACAACTGCCATAAATCTTCTTTCCGATATCATGTCGGCTTTATATAGCGGATTGTATAGTTGTTTACAGAATGCATATATTGTGACCTGGATTATATGGTAACGCTTTTTGTAGACAGTTAAATATGACTTATATATTTTACAGCCTTGAATGGACTTGATTGACAAAGCTCGTTCTATAGCTTAATTACTCCGTTCTTTACCGTAACGAGAACCTGTCCCTCGGGAAACTATTAGCTTTCTAGATGAACCCTTTTGTAAACAAGATGACAGAGGAAGTGAAATAAATTTAACACGTACGTTACGTAGTTAAGTACTACCTATTAATATAGTCTTGCATGCAGAGATATACCGAACTGCTGGGAAATGTTACTGAAACGGTTCAAATGTCATGGAACCGGGCCGAATGTTTTATATCTGGTTCAGTTCAATTGGTTATGTAAAACTGAGAATATCACATTGCTGTTTCTCTAAAGTCTACAGTAACTGGAATGGAGACCATTATACACTATATTGAGTACTTAAGCAAGATCAAGAAATACGGTACACTTCAAAACTATGCATACAGTTATTAAGATATGAAACTAGATGAACTTAGTACCTTCCACGGCAGCTATCTATATATAGCACCACAATGCCGTAGATTCTACCAATGGCAAATCGAAACTGAAATTAAATACGCTTTTCCGTTACCTTGGGTATTAACGATATTAAACGATATTAATATCTCTCCTTTATATAATGAGGAGGGCCTCCTGATCCACTGATATCCATGATTTTGGCAACAATCGAAAAAGTCGCGATTTTGGGCCAAATTAGAAGAAAACAAAATTGGGGGCTAAACATCCAGTATCTGAGATTGGTCAGGATGCCTTTTATGGTCATCCAGGGTCCCAGTGGATGATTTACCACTAGTTGAAAGTGTGAGAAAACCACATTTAGGAGAAAAAGCCTGTTGTTTTTTGTGGAGGTCAGAGTTCATATGGGTTCAAAATGTGAAAACCTTGTAAACATGATATCTCATGGAGGGAAGCTTGGACCAGTCTCATATTTAGCATGTAGTTGCGACACGTTCCTTAGTAGTAAGTTAGGCAAAACAGTCATGACTGCGCGCCCTTAAGGTGGCTTTTAATGGGCGTATGCTAAAAATGTGAAAATTGCCGTTTTAGACTCTATGAGCGTTAATTATAGCTGAAGGTGTCGGGTATGATGTGTAACGATGAAATATGACAAAACGTCTAAAATATTTACGCTTGTCGGGGTCCAATTTTGCAAAATGTCATTAAAATATCGAAAAAATGGCATGAGATTGCCGAGGAAATAATAAATTGGTACATCGTGTGCTCCAAAATGCACTGATGAGTAACGGTTAGACTTGAAGAACATCTGCATGGCTTGTATAGGCCACAGTACCACCTGTGTATGTTGTTTTGAGCTGTCTGCTACTGAGATGTGTGTAGTAGTGAAAGAAAAGGCTGGTATAACTAAGGAGCCACTAATTTCGATGTGAGGCTATAGAGAACAACTAAAACCTGACGAATTGATGTTTTACATACGGTGAGTAGCATATTTTGTTTTATACAGTGTACCAAGCAGAGCAAAAGCGACATTCAGAATTTTAAAAGCATATACATTAGTATTCGATATGGCTGCACTGTGCCTAGGCTGTATTGAGATTAAGCATTAGCCCTGTATACAGTACTGGCAATCTCCAAGCTTCTTTACAATGTCAGACCAAGGTTGGATGGCATGGCCCATGGCATAATATGAAAAGTTGGCAAAACATACAGAAAGTGGCACAAGGGGATGCAGAATGTGGACAGGTGCCTACACCATCAGTAAGCCAGGGGCACCAGCATATGGCATTATCCGCACAATGCCACCCCTGGCAGCTAAGAGAAGAGCCATCAGGGTCCACATTCTGGCATATACTCTTCAGAATATTTTGCAGAGAAAACATGTTATAATTAGGCCTAGGACCAATCATTATCACTTGGTTTGATTATAACTAGCATCACTGATAAGGATTGTCATCTTCATCGTCATCAGTGTCATATCCCCCCTTGCATACAGGGGTAACTGTGGTCATACAGAGTAAACAGAGTAACTTTGGTCATGAATCAGTTGATCTCTTTTATAGATGCTGGACTGGTTTATGTTTTTAGTTCTACCATGTAGCTTGTACTTTCTCTCTCTGAGATGTGCTCTCCTCCGTCTGTATACTCTGCCTCTCTTACGTAATTCATCACATTGCTGTTTTCTCTGCATCTGTTTCAGAGTCTGGATACATGGACTATTTGTGCTCAACTTTAACCCGGCAGCTTCCATCTTCCTGGCTATGGACTCACCAGGCCCATTATTTGTGATGTGTATGGCACTGTGGTCCCTGTACTGACTGTTGCATGCAAATGTGGTGCTATGTTTGGATTAGTCACCTTGAAAGCATTATTGACTGCCTCTGCTTTTTGAGTGGAAGTCTCAAAACTCGAGTGGACCATAATCGTTTGTAGCAGGTGCTAATTTTAAGTATTTTGATAAGTTTTGTGTTGTCAGTGTGTGATATTTATACCAGAGAACCCTTTGTAGCATTTGGCATAAATGGAAATTTGTAGTACCTGCCCCTCTTACATACAAATGACTGCTTTGGGCAATGTGAATGATCTCCACTGTAGCATTTAGTAAGGTAGTCCAGACATGATGACAAAGCTTTTGCAACTTTGCAGTGGTCATATTTTGAGCACTTTCCTGCAAGCAGTCACCTCTGCCTGTACACGGTAGGTCAAGTCCTCAGCAAAGCGCTTTTGTATCAAGCGCTTCTTAGTGATAGTCTTTGCAGGAAACATGTCAGAGGAGAATTCTGCTCCAGTCAGTGCTCTGCGTAGAGATCTGTTTAGGTGGACCTGGTCTAAAAGGTTCTCTATTTTAGACTGAATAGCTGCAGACATGATACTACTGAACCCTTTACATGCCTTGCCATCAGCATCAGTTGTGAGGCACTTGACCTTTACTGGGTTTTTACCTGCTAGTAATTTTGATGCACAAATCTTTCCACCATTTTGTTCATCTCCAATATTGGCATCTTGCCTTAAATTTGCTGAACAGCCCTTATGGCCTGGACATTGTACCTTGTGACCCCTTCTTCTTTTCATTTCACCCATTAGGCACAACTTGTTACTGTGATGGTAACCGATAACAAATTTGTCCATGGTGATATTCTCTACAATTACATCTCTGCATTGGCTTGCAGGAGCAGATGGAGTCTTACTTCTGGAATTATGCAGAGGGTTATTGTACTGCCGATCATATTCTGAAAAAATGGGAGTCTCTTGAGAGGCCATGCAGTTGCAGTGTCTCCTTTATTATACCCCTCTTTTCAGCCATATCATTTTCATTAATTTCTTTCATGACAGGTCTAAACTGGTTGGCTGACTTTTGCAATGTACTGACAGCAGGACTGGGAAGAGAGATGCTGCTGAGCAATCTACGAGCTGCTGTTGAACTGATGGAAGTCTGATGCAAGCCTAACTGCAATGCAATGTTTAGCTCTGAGGGATTCCTGCCAGGTTTGCTACTTTGGTTTAAAATTTTATAGAGGGGCAAGAGCTCACTTTTGTAGCTACAGAGAGTGCATCCAAACACAACCTTTGAGCCAAGTCCCACAAATTCCTCCATATCAGAAACAGATACGAGGAGCCCAGTACATCCATTGCTTGCCTCCCTGTGAGCCATCATAGCACTATGATAGGCTCTTACCATGACTTGCAAATTCACTACCCTGTTGCCTGTAGATTCTGCAACACTTGCATGAGCCATGTTATCAAGCTGGCCAACATGGTGCTTAGTAGGCCTGAGTAACATTGTTTGTTGGGACTGAGTTGAAAATATCCCAGGTCCTTTGACAGGAGAGTTAACTACCCTCTCATAATCTTCCTTGCTGAGCCTTTTATATGCAGGTTTGCAAGAGGACATAGTTGCCACACCTGTATCAGAAGGGCTAGGCATATCACCAGTGCAATTGGCATCAGTTTCATGAGCTGTACAAGCTGTAAAACCGAACCTGTGACCTGGTCTAAAGGTTGTTGCACGCCTACGATACATGCCTTTCCTTCTACCCATTCTTTTAAGTAGTATTCCTATGTTATCCTTTAAAAATAAATAGTTTCCAGTGGCTAATTCACTAGTTTTGTTTGTTAGCAATTATTGAAAGTCTAAGCAGTTGAATAGCTGTGCATAGACTGATATCAAACAAGATTTACACTGAGAAACTAGTCAATATGATCGACTACAACGATTTTGAAACATTGTTTGAACAGCGCCCTCATTACAGATCTGGCCACAGCACACTGTTCTCCTGAGCTTTTTTGGTCCCAAAATCTGCTAAAATGCCTTTTAAAAATAGTGCCAAAGTAACAAGTACATTTTTCTCTTTCAACTCAGGGCCACAGCTAAGTTCTAAAGCTTACTGGATGCTGGGAGTGATGAAGGTTTCAGAGGGAATAAGAGAGGTTGGAAAGCAAAGTTTTGTCAAGTTTCCTGTCAGACAGGAACATTTCTCCCGCCTGACGGGTTAAGTAGCACCAAACTGAGTTACTGTGCTTAAAACACATTCTATAAACCGTATAGCACCTTAGACATGCAGTACACAACATTCATGCTGATGGATGACTTTTTATCACACCAGGGAACATGCTAACCAGTGGAGACTTGCTTCTTTAAAATTCAGTACTGTACTGTGCATTTGGCCTGTACAACTTGTATGAGGCACAATATGAAGAGACACCAAATAGACAGATATAAAAACAAATTGTCTAAGTTATGTATTTTCTGGTTTTCAAGACTCAAACTGTCATAAAAAGAGGTTTAAAGTAGAGTTTAAAAATTTCACCTGTTACTTAAGGTGACATATCTGCTAATAGGAGTATGTCATAAAAAGAGGTTTAAAGTAGAGTTTAAAAATTTCACCTGTTACTTAAGGTGACATACTCCTATTAGCGTCTATATCAATCCGCCGCAAGTGTTCTCCTTCATGAAAAGTGCCAATTAGGAGCAGGAGAACAACTTTTTTGCTATGTTATCAATTAGGATGTGCTTTTTTGTGGCTTGGATGTTAAAGAACATGAATGGAAGTACATGTGGTTAAAAAATTGGGTAAATTGAGGCAATTTTAGACCAGTTTAGCCCTCCCAGGAGCAGCGTACGAAGATTGTTTACGACTGAGTGAAGAGGTTTGTTTACAAGTGACAAAAAGTTCTGGCTCTTGTAGCAAAAAGTCTGCATGGTCATGGTACGGAAAAATGATGGTGCCGTGAAAGGCCAACTTGTCAGCTATCCAGTGATGGGTAGCGTTTAGCAAGTGAAAACTTCTATCTAGACTTAGAGAACACATTACTTTTGTGATTTAGTGTGTAAATATATTTAAAAACAGATACTTTATGGGATACAAAATTCAAAATGTCAAACAAAGTTGGCATATATTCACTTTGCAATAAAAGTACCAGTAGTGGAACCCTGCAGGTAATAAGTCACCATATAAAACGGTCCTAATGTCACAAATATAGTGGAAATTTTGACATAAAGTATTCAATATTTCCAGATTAATTAATGATTCCAAAATCTCGACACCATATTTAGTCAATAATTGAATTGTTGATTCAAAAAGTTTGAAATTTGAGGAAAAAGGTTGGATTTTCCATAGAACAAGTCAACAGATTATATGAACACAATTATGACTTACACAAAAGGTAAACAGAGTTCCTGATCATGCAACACAGAATAATACTGTGTTTATATGTGGTTGTCAATGCATGATCATTTCAATTTTATATTATTGCACAATTTGATTTTTGTTTGATATATGTAACAAACATTTTGGTAGTTTTGCTAGTTTACATTTCATTGATATTCCAGGATTCCCCAGCCACTACCCACCAACCACCCAGCCAACCAACCAGCCTTTTGCCATACAGGAGCAAATATTGCTAAGTACTGTATTGTGATGATATAGCTTTCTGTTCTGATTTAATAATTTACTGCATCATTTTATAAAGAACTGTTGATTTTATGAATGATGCATTTGGTAATATTCATGATTTCTCAGAGCAATCGGTATGCAAATATTGGTTCAATATTTAACTTAGTTATTTTTCGTATTTCCAAAGCGTTATGATGGACTGGAAATAACCTGCAAGCATCAACAATGATATCTTAATTGGGTGTCCAAGTTGGAATATCCATTTTCGGTCCATGGAAAGGACATCGCATAGGCCTACATGCTCATACACACACCATATGGACATTTCATAATGTACAAGATGCAGCTTCTACAAATGACGGTGATTATTATTATTCTTTTTTTCTTAAATACTATGCATTTTACAGAGCGACAAATTTGATGGTTTGTCTCCTGCATTTATGCACTTGTTATTAGGATAGCTTCCCATTCAATAATTCTATTGGATTTGTTTTCACATAATTTAAATTATACATGTGTCCAAATCATGAACACCTGCAGTTTCCAATGCAAAGAAAAATAATTTACTCCTTGCATGTATGTAATAACTCAATCATGCATGTCCACAAACTCCATCACTTTTTAAAAAAATGCTTGATTGTTCTTTTCTACTTTTATAGATGTTCCTAGCTTTCCGCTGCCACCACCCAGCAAATACCTCCACCATCCAACTAGTGTATGGCCACAAGGAGAAGATTAAAATGTATTGTATTTTTATTCTGATATTAATGCTTGTTTTAATATTATACTGCATCTTTTTGTAAATACCTTTTCAATGTGTCAGGATTTTCAAAGCCATCATCCATCAAATAACCACCCACCAAGCCACCATCCAACCTAAAGGCCGCTAACCATCCATTACACACCACTCACTCACTAACTACTCACTAACTCTAACACAACATTCACCAGCCAGCACCAACCAACCAAACTTGGGGTAGCCACTCGCTTCACCCGCTTGGGAACCTTGTCAGGGGGCGGGGTGGCGGCGACTGGCATGCCGCTTGGGAACCTTGTCAGAGGGAGGGGTGGCGGCGACTGGCATGCGGCTTGGGAACCTTGTCAGGGGGAGGGGTCCGGCGACTGGCATGCCACTTAATTGGGAACCTTGTTGGGAATCATCGCAGACGGAACTACCGATTACACCATTTTGGTTCCCAATTAAATAAACTTCGTTTCTTACCTTTATACTTGCGCCTGCTCCAAAGAACAGAAAATTAAAAGGCTGGTGGGGTCTTGAACTCATGACAGTGTGTTTATTCTGTCTCTCTCAGTCCAGAGCACTAACCACTGCGCCACAGCAACTGTTGAGAAATAATGCTCCTTTCTAATATTTCAACTTCAGAATGGAAGGAGGAAATTGCAAAAGATCAAAATGCTGTCTCTGGGGCTCGAACTCATGATAGGCCATCAGCTGAACTTCGAAATTCGCTTGTTTCGTTCCAGCAAATGCGGGACTGAAATTTCTCTACAGCATTGAATACATAAATTAAAGAAGATTAATGATCCAAAAGTTCTCCATGTGCTTTCCTGCATTTTTTTGGCAATAACGCTCGAAAGATCCAACAATATTTTTCATTGCGTATGTTAAGAAACCTGCCGTGTTACGTGCAAAAGTCGTGCGCCAGTATACAAATAATGAATGGTTATGAGTGCAATAGTGCAAATATTTCATGAGTTGAAAGATGGAATGTTCCATTCAACGAGGCGCAGCCGAGTTGAATGGAACAAATTACATCTTTCAACGAATGAAATATTTGCACTATTGCACGAATGGAAACCATTCATTATTTGTTTGATACAACACCAAATTTGGATATAATTGGATGTAAAATGCACTCATGCAACAGATTGTTTTGAACAGACAGGTTTCTCTGCTCTCTTACCATTGAAAAAAGTGCTATCAA
>JAIPMN010003009.1:0-12239 GCA_020650975.1 Apostichopus californicus | reverse complement strand
CCGCTTCAGTGACCTAAAAGCCACACTGTCTCTATCATAAAATCCTTCATTCTCCGCTGGCTCCGCCGTGAAGGGTCAGTCCCCTAACCTATTAAGTACTGGAAATTTTGAGTTGATTATTATTTATTAGCACAACCTTCCGTTTTAAGCTCCTTATACAAATCGTAATTACAGTCTAAATATGCCTCTTAATTCATTATTTGCCTTTTAATTGTCTTAGGCACTTTATTAAGAGAACTATAGAAAATGCTTCATTCCAAATTTTTCTTTATATTTACTGGTATGATGAAAATCGTTTTTTTTTTCTTACTACACTTTAAGTTCTTTCGCCAATTTCAAGTGTAATAACCTATGAAGGTGTGGTGGAAAATGGTTCATGTTTACTGTAGTACAAGAGTTTTGTACATAGCTGTTATATTGTTGTTATCAAATGTTTAAATAGATATAAAATCAATGAATACGGGATTAAATTATTAAATTTGCTTCAAACTTTGTTTACAATGACAATGGAAAACGACTTGTTTATTCCGACTGATTTGCCATAATAAAAGTATCCAGCAAATTCAGAATTTGCTCAGATTTTGTCGTATATGATTTATTGAATTCTTTACAGTTGACTCCTACAGACCAGTCTTAAAGTCAAATGGTGTTTCTCTTGGCAGCAATGATTATATTAATGCTACCAAGTTAGAGGTTGGTATATCTATACATGAAGATTTATTCACAAGCTTTGCCTAAACTAGTGGTATTCTAAATTCTTGTATTTGTTGATGGTATTCTAGGTTAAGATCCCGCATGTAAGCAGAAAGCATTGCATTTGAGCCTACACAGTGGCCTTCACAGTAAACCGTTTTCCTAGACTCTATTTTATAATAAAGGCAAGCAGCTCAAGGCTCACGAGATGTTTGTACCATGCGTCCTTTGTGTGAATATAGTACCAAATACGATAGTAGAGTAGAGATCGGTTAGTTCATGTCGATGTATAATGATGGGGTTTTTAGATGTATATTTAACCATTTACCCTAGTAGTAGATAAGGTTTCACTTCCATGGAAGAGAAAATATTCTGCAAGTTTAATTGAAAACCGAATCTCAATATCCTGTATGTCATTTAAACTAGATTATTAAGCAGGATAGGATTGTAGTTTTGAATACAGGTGCTTTACAGGTATTCTGAATTTCAAGATATTCAAATATCCTTAATTTAATCATGTGAAATACTTTTTAATGGATGATGAAATCAGCTTTCCTAAAAGTTTATCTTAAATAACCCATTGTTCTTTTTATCAGTGTAAAGAATACAACCAAAACTGTTATATGATAACTCATGACCCTTTGGGTACATTCAACAATGTATTAGTCCCTGACGAATTGTTGATGCTCCATAAAATTGTGATATGATGCCTTCAAAGTCTCATAGTCTACTATTGAGTTTTGTGTTACATCAGAGGAACTGACTACAAATTATGTGTGGTAGACTGAGTAGTCCAGCCATTTAAAATTAGGTGCCTCAGATGCTTCGAAGATCGTTTCTGAAAGATAAACAGTGGTGTTTAAATACAATCTGACAGATAAATAGCGGTATACAAATACAACCTGGAGTGCAATGTTTTTTGAGTGTTTACAATATATCAGCATTAAGTCAGTGCCTTTTAACATTAACTATTGATATTGTTGTATCAGTGTAAACTATGTTTACCTGTAAGTAGGAGTTCGTCCATGATGTCATAATGGTATATGTTCTTCAGATTTATCTTTCATATTACTTACAGCAATATATCTTTGGGATGTTTGCTTGGATATCATTATTTTTTGCATTTAAAATTACAATAAAATGCAACTTCTTTGCAAGAATATACCATTCAACAGTGGATAAATACTTTAAACTATGCCAAAAAAAAATTAGAAATGTATAGCTCCACACTAAAAAAAAATTATATGGATGTGGTTTCGATGAAAAGATCTGATTCTGGAATTGAATTTAAAACAACGCAGGAGAACTACCATAATTTCTTAAACTAGTCAACATGTGTTTGTTCAGAAACATCTTTAGGTGTTTTTTTTTTCTATTTGAAAATGCTTGTTTCAAATATTTTGCTTCTTGTGTGCCTTAGTTTCTTGTACAAAATATGATTTCTATGTTTAATATAGGATGATGGGTCTATAATTTTGACGCAAGATCCTATGGCTTCAATCTTGGAAGATTTTTGGAGACTTGTCTATGATAACAAATGCAGTACCATTATCATGCTGAAAGACATGAGCACAGCTAACAAGGTTTGTAAAACCAGATGAAATACTTTGCCAAGAAATTTAATGCATGCAAGTTAGCTTTGTTAAAATATGTCACTTTATCTGTCTGCATCATTAAATCATCTGAAATGCTTAAAAAATTAATTTGGTATTTACTATGGCATCTCAACAATATTTGTGTTTTAATTCTTTTTACTTTTTTGATGTGCAGATCTAGAAGTGTCATCTGAAGATCTGGTTTGCACTAAAATTAAACCAAGTAATGCATCTTGATGTCCATAAAACATTTTATTTATTGTAATAGTTCTTATTATAAATAGCATCGAACTCATCAGAAGGTTAGGTATTTTTATTGTATTTTATCTTCATTGTGTTATTCTACAGACAGTTGCAAAGTATTGGCCAGATGCTGGGTTGATCACTTATGGATCCATCACAGTGAAGTGTGTTAACACTGAAAGTCAAGATCTGTTGAAAACACAGACATTTGAAGTCATTCACCAAGACTATGAGGTACATCTGTGAAATCAATGAAATAAGACTAATTTATGAACATCCTTGATCATCTTTGTTCAAATCAGGTTTACTTTTAGTATTCTTAAATGGTTCTCATTGCTTTCTACTTAAATAGTTTACCTAACTGATTTCATCTTGCATTGAAAATATCTTAAGAATATCTTCTAATTTGTATATTATTTACTTGTTCATTTTATCAGGATCCAGTTACTGTGAATCACTTGACTTTTGAAGCATTTCTTAGTGATGATGAAGCTCTCCCTAAGATGGTAGATTTCATACAGTCAACGAGAAACATAACATCTGGTCCTACAGTTATCCACTGTCTGTATGTATCTTTACTTATTTGTATATTAATTAGCTGGAAGAAATAAAAGCTAATATTTTTGGATAAATAATAGCAAATTTAATAATTGAACATGTTAAAGTTGAAAATGCACAACTTTACAGCATTGCACAGGATGCTAATAAATGAAATTTTTAGTGGTGTTTTAATAAACAGGTTTGGACAATGAATGTTTAGAATGCATGCAAAATTATTTAGCAGTAACTCAGAATTTAAAGGAATACTAACCCACTGCAAAATGCGTAGACAGTCAGGAGAGACTGTATTTTTCTAATTTTCATTTCAGAAATGGAGTTGGTGTCAGTGCTGTGTATGTCACAGCTAAATCACAAATACAATGTCTGGAGAAAGAAGGCGCTTGTGATGTATACCTGGCTGTGCAGAAATTGAGAAGGAAAAATGTAAACTTCATGCTATCACAGGTTAGTATTTTAATGTGTAGCTTGCTATCATTGAGTTATGTTTAGCATACATTTTAAATTACTAGAGAAACATGACATTGAAGCATACATATTTTGCTTGAAACCTAGAGAACATTCATGTTTTTTTATTCTTACTGATTATTCTTTTCGTTATGATTGATACATTTGAAGATCAAGTTGCCCGCTTTAGTTTAAACACGATAAATTCAGTCAGTTTAGGACCTACAACAAACAAGGAGTGTTAATTTTTCTAAATTTTCCTTTTTTATTTCAGGATAATTACACTCTGTGTCTGAAGTTACTGAGGTGTTACTATAACAACCAAGATGACTATTCTGTGATCTATTGAATAGATTTAACTTTTTTTTTTATTAATTTCAAAATGTCACATTTTCTCTTATATCTTTAGATGGAAACAAAAGTCAAGATTTTTTTTTGTAGTGTCTCTTTATATGGTTATTTTACATTGAAAAAAAGAATATTTTTATTTACTACTTTTTATATTTACTACTGAATTATTTAGGGGTAAATTGGCATGCCAATTAAGCAACAATGGATAGAGCCTTCAGAGACAAGTCCTGCCATGAAAGTCAATATAAGCACTTCACAATACAGTACTCATAGCAAATTTGTTAGACTGTGCTGGTTCTTCTGAATAGGAGTTCACAACTATACCAGTACACACTAGGCTGCATTGTTTGCACTTGGGTAGATGATGTAAATTTCTGTATATACTCTCCACAATGTTGCCGTAGAATTTAGTCAAAGTAGTTTTCTCTGTAATATATTACTAGGTAATAGAATTTATCCCTCATTTTAATATTTCAATTGGTTCTTTACTTCACCATAATGATTCTTACGGTAATACAAAGTTTTGTCATGTTTGTTCTTGTGCTTTTATGTGAATTCCATTAACCTAATTAGAATATCTGAACAAATACCTTCGTAAAATGTCGGGTTTGGCTCAGAGATGCAACGCTGGTACAATGTATAGAATGAACATATTACATATTAAATTCACAGGTGATGGCTTGTCCATTACTACTCTGCACTGCCAAAAGTACCTGATATTTTAGTAATTCTATTATTTAATGAAACTGATTCAAGGAACAAACAAATTTGAGAAAACATTTCGGAAAGGTTTCCTATATTACATAATTTTAATTAAATTTAAAGCGTATAAGATATTAAAGTTAATCTAATTTTTAGAGTTTAATAGCGTCACTTATATTAACATAAAAAAATTGTTTTCATTTGTGCATTTCTATATTAACCTATCTGCTTTGTAATGTTAAGATTACTTTGGTATTTTCAACAAATTATTTTCCATTATTTCCAATATGATGTTATGATGTGGTAAAACTTGCACACACGAGCAAACAAAAATTATGGATACCCAAAGAAGAAGCTAAAAGTTGTAAATGAGAATTTGCTCAATCCCCTTAAACATCTCAGTTAGAATTGTTCTAAAGAAAATGAAACCTTCAAATATATTAGTACTTTAAAGTATCAATTGAAATCAGTCATTCAGAAATGGAGGTATTACTGATGGTTTGCTATAAAGGTTACTTGTTGTGTGTATCCTCCAAAGTTTGAGATGACTTTACATGAGAGAAACACCAGCCGCCATGTGCAGCCGTTCAACGTGAACACACGTGTATCCTTCGAAGTGATGTGACAGTTTACTATTCCTACATGGTGTCGGGAAAAATATTTGTTTTAATATATTTAGTAATTCTTCTTATTCTTTGTCGCCAAAATTTGCTTAATTCATTACTTTCTTTACATTGACAGACATTTATATAACGCTGGGTAGTTTTACCAATGAAACAATAAATTCTGTGGTAATAAATTCCAGTTTTGTTTTTTGTACTATTGCTATCTTTCGTTTCAAATGAACAATCAATTTCAAACTTTTATTCGGATTACTTACAAATTATATAAACGATTACATTTACGACATAAAAAATAACACTTATTCTCAAAAACAGTATAAAGCAACAAACAGAATTAATGGAAAAGAAATTCGTATATCCCATAATAAATAAGTAAATATCTTCTTTGGTTTTGGGAAAGTAATTGATACATTAAATTATTGGACATGTCATTTAAGAGTATACTATACGGCATTCCCTATTAGTTAAAGTATGTAATATTCTACCTGTAAATAATACTTAAATTGTGTTAAAATGCAATAGCATCTGGCTGCGTAACCTTTAATTTGCAACTGAAGACATAATACTTTGCATGTATAAGTGAAAAGTTGATCGGATGTTTATCTTCGTCGATATAACCAAACTTTACGTGATCATAGTTAATAAAAAGTTACTCTAAGGGCAAAAGTTATAAAACTCTAACCAGAAAGTTTTAACAAAATCACAAACCCATAAATTCCAGTTATTAGTATGTTTTTCTTAATGTTGAAATATATTTAGCAAAACAGGAATGTTTTAAAAGTCGCTGCAATGCTGTTTCATGTGATGAATGTGAATATAAGATCATCATGCTGGAAGTACATTGTCATATATGTAACAAGCTTTAGAATCTTTGAACTTCATAGACTTGATAACCTTTGTCATTTCATGTTATTTACATGCGTGTTATAAATCATTGGAGTATATTTTTGTTACAGTGGTTTTTTACCCATGGTCTCATTATTATTCATGTTCATCATGCACGGAGACCAATTCGGCTGTGGATGACTATAACCCCAATTTAGTAGGTGACCTCACGTTTTAAGTTACTTTGAGCGTTTGCTATCCTACGTTAGTTTGACATGTTCGGTCATTTTTGGTTTGGTAAGTGCACATAATATCAAAACATGCTGCATTGATAATTTTTATCATATGATTTCATAAGTCCTGAGCACTTTCATCCCATCCTTTAGCACACACCCACCTAGTTTGAAGTCCATTGATTTTACTGTTTAGAAATTTGCAACACACTTTTGTCCACACACAAGCATGCACAAGCCAAATGCAAAAGCCAAATGTATACCAACGACATTAATACTTAAGTTCATTTACACTGCATGTAGTTAGAAAAAAATGTTTGTTCTGGACAAATCATAGAAAGTGTGGTATTTCTACTCACGTTGTAATTATATATACATTAAAAGTGTTTACACTGAAAGCTATCTTCAATGATTTCTGATGTGTATGTGCATGGGTTTTCCTTTTCGTTTCAATTTTCAATACAAAGTCTGCACTCCCATAAAACCCATCCAAATTTATACAATGTGCAAATTGTACTGTGTCTGGACGAATATATAGGTGCAGAGTACTGTTTGATACAGTATAAACAGTAGGTAATAACGATACAATATGACATACCAAATAAAATTGGACCAGTGGCTGTTTAAGGCCTAGCGTGGGTTATATTCTGCATTGTACATGTTCAGAGTACTGTGTGATACAGTACACACAGTAGGTAATATTGAACCAAACTTACATACAAAATTAGACCAGTGGCTGTTAAAGACCTAGTCTGGGCTATATTCTGGTGAGCCTCTAACCTCGGGTGATGGCAAAATCTCAATTAACCCAATTGATGTCTACAGGACAGAGTTTGGAAAATGTAGGTGGCTACCTTTATTTTCAAAAATTTCATATCCCACAGAGAAAATTGTTTTGCTGCTCATGAATAATTCATTGGTCTAACTTTCAAAAGATGCAACATCCATTACTCATTAGGCTAATCCTGTAATGCGTCATTATGTTTGAGAAGTAAAGCTGCTGCCAGAAGTTAAATGAGATTGATTTCATACGCTATTGCCCTTCAATTGAAGTCTTTAGTAGTATATTTACTACGATTAGAATCTACACGGTAGACTTGGGCAGTTTCTGTTACTCTCGGCACCCCATACTTTCCGCTGATCACTTTCCGCACACAAATATCTGGTGCGGAAATCACTTTTATTTTCACTTGTAAACATGTACATTGTATGTTCTTCTTCAATTTAGGAAACCAAATCCAAGATGATGAAAATAATCTGGGAAAGTATTAGAGAAAGTCCCTTCCCAACTTTAAATGTCCCTAACTTTTTCAGTGCCACCTTATTTTATTACGCCTAACATATCATTAGGCCTAGTCTACATCAGGTTTACCACTGCCATAATAAAGATTCAAATCATGCAACTCACATAAAGGTTATACAATTTATAGGCTACCTAACGTTAGGCTATTTTGCTAGGTGTACACGATGCACCACAAACCAGTCTAGCTAGGTTAGGCCTTACTGAGGCTGAGCTTATTACTTTTAATTTTACAGAGTTAGAACTTACTGTACATAGCCTAGTCAGCAACAGGTACCAGTAACATGCTGAGTAGGCATATGACTAAGAATTAGTTACCGGGTGCCTAGCATACTTTGTGATATTGGTCCATTTATATTCATTCATAACCCAATGTTCTCAATTGAGGTGACTAACAAAGAAATACCACGAAATTTCTGTAGGGCGATTCTGGTCAGAGCAATTGTCTCAGTGCCGACCAAAACATATTTGATGACGAACTGGTTGCCATGTAGCTTAGCCTATGTCACATTGCAATGTAATGTTAACGTTATGTCTTACTACGTAACGATACGGCTAGGATACTTTCGTGAATCTCGCACGGTATTGCGAACAACTTGTGCCTAAATTCCAGACCCCGATAGGTCAAGATATGGTTATTTAAGCAAACTGCTTTCGTCCCGCAGAGCCACTTCTGTTCTTAACCTATGCCTAACATTCAAGCGAAATACTTCATGAATTTATAAGAAATATTAGTGAGAGTTTACATCAAGTACTAGTATACTCTTACCGAATCTCGAAAGGTATAGTATGTATAGCATCGTTGTTTCAGTAGTATTAATATACAAATAATGAATGGTTATGAGTGCAATAGTGCAAATATTTCATGAGTTGAAAGATGGAATGTTCCATTCAACGAGGCGCAGCCGAGTTGAATGGAACAAATTACATCTTTCAACACCTTCAAATTTGGATATAATTGGATGTAAAATGCACTCATGCAACAGATTGTTTTGAACAGACAGGTTTCCCTGCTCTCTTACCATTGAAAAAAGTGCTATCAAAAAAGTATAACCCATGGTTCTATTTCATAGAGTGCAATAGAGCGAATTTTGCATGCAACCGACGAGCAATTGACCAATCAAATGGCCGGAATATAATTAGGTGTTGTATAATAGCTGCTGTCTGTTGATGGTTCGTATGACATACGACATTACGTACACAACAAAGTTAACTCGGCGATGAATTATACGTGATGCATACGCACAGAAACGTGTGTTGTGGCAATCAGCGTTACCAGCGGCACATGCCAAAAAACGCTAGATGTGCAAAAATAAAACCCCAGAAAACGCTAAATACAGATTTTCATGAACATATGTCATGTAGCCTATTACCTTCCATCACAAGTTGCACTTAGTCATATGATAGACAGTTTTATGATTATTTTAACAAATTTCAAGTCATAATGGCTCAGAATCATAACAAAAAAAACTGTAGAATTAACAAAATTACAACTAATTCAGACGTATTTAACTGCAAGAAACGATTCTCGTCTCAATCCGCCATAAGGCTGTGTACGTAGTGTGTACATAAACACACACAATAGCCTACAGTACCGCTCCTCACGTTTACTACATGCACACGTGCGCCTCAGCCCTACTTACGTTCTGCATTATTCATAATAAATATATCGACCGCGATAACATTGTGTAAAAGTAACATATTAATAGGTTCAGTGTGTTGCCAAGCGGTAATTTCACCTCCGAATGTTTCGGATACGTGCAATTTTTTTGTGAACCATCAATTTCGGGCAAAAAACGCTAGATTTGGCCAATTTTGAAAAAACGTACGCTAGAACACCAGAAAAGTCTAAAAACGCTAAATCTAGTTTAAAAACGCTAACGCTGGTAACACTGGTGGCAATGTCTCCGTGCCAAACTTTTTTTGTTTGACGTCATCATTTACTACAACTCGTAGCCTTAGCAAAAAATCTCTGCAAACTGCAGTTATTTTCTGTACATTTAGATCTAATTATGGCAAATAATTATTATCTGGAGTATAATATATACGTCAAAATGAATGATATGTTATTAAACTTCATATTTTGACACTGCTCTTAGGATTCTGTAAATTCGACATGGTGAGATATGTACAGATAAATGAAAAGAATACTCTCTCGCAAAGCAGGACAAAGACAGCAATTTATGGTATTAAATATATATTAAACAGTGAAAATGATACCAAGTTTCAGATGCAAAATTACAAAATAATAAGGCACAAAAATATGCAATGAATGATTCGCTCACCCCACTTGTATGTTCCCCTCATACAAATGTGATTTTCTAATAATTAAAATAATTATAGTTATTGCCATGAAACATGTATCAGAGTGTGCTTGCAATACCTCAAAAAATGTGTTTGGAAATAACGCAATCTAACAATTTCAATTTGCTATATGTAAACATGCATCATTTTCGAACTCGTTTTGGTGCCTTTATAAATCTGTGAAAAATATATGAAGAACAACAATCACACTGGGTGGGATACTACTGTCAATGACTGTTAAACGGGTATCTTGCAGCACGATGGTAAATTCCTGACAGATGGAATGAAACGCTCTATCCTATGTACATCTAAACCCGTCAACCCTCTGGGTGGCAAAACTATTAGGTTTAGAATAGCAATTTAGGCAAATATTTGAAGT
Organism: Apostichopus californicus; assembly: GCA_020650975.1. Lineage (NCBI taxonomy): Eukaryota > Metazoa > Echinodermata > Holothuroidea > Aspidochirotida > Stichopodidae > Apostichopus > Apostichopus californicus. Next base: position 1,986 of record JAIPMN010003009.1, on the reverse strand, counting down.
AAAAGTAAAAGTACATATGTATTATCAATTCATATTAAGGCACTAGTAAGTATATTTCTAAATATGGGAATTGGATCACAACTATTCAATTTGGTTTTGCAAACAATTCCCCTCTTAAGAGAATTTCATATTATAGGGTACTCATTACAGAGTTTAATAAGTTCAAAATAATGGTGGCGTCTTAAAACAGTCTAAGAGTGTCCAATCTTTAAACAGATGCATTGGGAACATATAAAGTAATCATGTAAATATGATAAATGAAAAATATATTGAAATAGAAAGTATATTGAAATAGAAAGTGAGTCTTAGTGGTCTAAATTTCGAGTTCATCATATGGTATTGATTGAATCCTTTATAAAGAATTAATCATCCATTAAAGGTTAAATTAAACCTTTTAATTACTAACATAGCAGTAATGAATAAAACATACCTTCATTCGCTTCTTAAAACTATTAAGCTTGTCAATAAAGAATAGATATAAAGTGGGAATTTAACGGTATACAGACAAGTCAAAGTTCCCATTCATAGAAGTGTATGAAATTCTGAGTAAGATGGTCTTTGAATAGTCAAAATAGCAGCTGTACTTTTCAAAGTTTTCAAATAATATCCACTTTTATTTTAAGCTAACAAAATGTGATAGCAAAATGTCTAAACTCCTCTCTTTAAGATATTGGGTGGGGGAGGGGGGGGGGGATTATGATATTTCAACTGAAGTAATAGCTACCTGTCTACAATCCTCTGAATCTTTGAAATCTATGAATGCTCACACATTTGCCAGAGAAACATTCAGAGAACTAATTGTGGACTTACCGTATTTGGGCTCACCATGCACCTTATATACTCGCCCTTCACAAAAATTGTAAACTGTTGTTAACGGAAGGGCAAAATGAAGATTAAAAACAGAATGAAACTAAAAAGCCTACATGTCAATTGCAACTGTGATGAAGTCCCAAACTGGTGAGCTTGTTGAATCACAAATGAGAAAAAATTGAGTTGGCCTCCTGTCTGGGCCTAGGCCCAACAGGTTCGGAAAGGTTCAGTACACTTCAGGGGCTTCTCCTTAACAAATTGGGCAACGTTGGTGCCCAAAGCCTACCTGAAACGACAAAGTTATTTCAAACATTATTACCCAGCTTAAAATGTGTGGTTATGGACAAAATGGACGGATGTTTTTAGTTTATAATTCTGTGGTTCACTTTATGTGACAAAAGTAACGTCTTTACATCACCATTAAATTTGTCTAATGAAGAAGGCTAAATAAACTTAACACCAAACACAACAAATGGTCCTTACATTTTGTATTGCACTAACGTCACCATACACTGTGTGTATGCATTTGTAACTCTCTTAGGAGATTCCCTTTTAGGGGTTAGAAGTTCCATTAACCTTTTGGCATAAGTTTCTCTCTCTGCTGCATAGGACCATTAACATTCCTGTTGTAAGCAATCATTCAGATTTTACAACACAGATGATAGTTTAATTGCATTTTCTGTCCATATTAATTTTGTATTCCCTTGTGAATGAAAAAGTGAAAGAGGTAACATATTTGTTGTATTATTAACTGGTAAACGGCAACGTTGTTTAATAAGGCCCTGACTGGTTTTCTACATTATTACTCATTGCTGTCTGTACTGTGCATGAAGAAGTTACTCAACTCCACAGATAGTAGCCCATCTTAAAGTAGTGTAGTGCTTTGGAGGGTGTTTTATTTGCTATATCCATACATTGTGTAGTAGGCATTTGTATCTCTCCTATAGATATTCCCTTTTAAGGGGTTAGAAGGTCATGCAATCTTTTGGCGTAAGTGTCTTTCTCTGCTGCGTAGGTCCAGTATCATACCTGGTGTAATCAATCATTCGGATTTTCCAACTGTGAATGATAAGCAGTGTAGTCTTGTTCTCCCGTATATTGAAGTTAAATTGATATACTGATCTTTGTTTAAAGTGATATGCATATCTATTATCTGCTATTGATACATACATATAT
>JAIPMN010003008.1:0-15474 GCA_020650975.1 Apostichopus californicus | reverse complement strand
TATTTGAACTGAGCAGAATATTCGTTTTAAGAACCATGTTTAAAAGAAATAACAAAAGGAAAATAATTTCCAATAAAATGATATGTCGTTGCATTAAGGCGATACCTGGAGTTTGATATTCTTAAAAGTTGAAAATAGGTTAATAATTCTTGTATATTTAAGGGGTTTTATGTTGTAAATTGCAGATAATCTTATGCAAGAATTTTATCTATAATGTCATATTTCATAAATGTTTAAAGTGAAATAATGGGAAATAATATGAAAAGAGTTCATTACATGACCTTTTTTTCCTTATAGGGTGCTATTGTGGAATCTGCTTTGAAACCGACTTTGGGTGATATTCATATTCATAATGTTCTTTTGTTAATTGTATATTTCATTGTGGGTCGTGTTCATCATATCTTGTAAAATATTTCATTATAATGCTGCTGTATGTGTTGTTGCTTATGTTTGTACATATTTTTCAGAATTTCAATTTATATGAATGCCTTTACTATAACAATACAAATTTGGTGATTCATCAGGGTATAGTCCATATAGCTGAAGCCGTTTGAAATGTCTTGAAATGCATTTAAACTAAAGAGCTGTGCAGTATTCATATCTTTAAAATTCATATTGTTAAAAAAAATCATTGATAATGTAGCTTCCTAAACTATCCTTTAAATTTTAATAACCAACGACACAATATTCATTCTGCAAAACTGTTTGACTTTATAAGCTGCTTCCTCATGTCATTCTGTTTGAAAGTGTCTGTGTGTGGGTTTTTTTAGATTTCCTTTAGAGAAATGTTGGTAATAACCCGGATTAAGGTTTTAAACTATTATCACTTGATGCCAAAAAGTCAACATTAATACTGTTTGGTGCATCAAAGTGATTCGTATCACTGACAGCAATTAATCCTGGGAGAGGGGAGGGACGGGGAGGGGTATGACTTCATAAAGTCACAACATTATATCAAAACTTTTTGAGAAAAATTGATCCTCTGTGTTTTCTGTACCACAAATTCCAGTATCGATTTTTTTTTCAACGACTGCAATGCAGTTCTAATTTTTCAACACAAATTCACTTTTTAGTACCAAAAGGGTACTTAATAATTACAAAAATTAAAACAAAATTACCAAAATGGGTCATTTTTAATTATGAGAAGGATACACTTTTTAGGGGTGTTTTTCTCACAAATATCAAATGCCAGGTCAAACGAAGGTGACCCCATGTCAAACACGATTTCTGTAAAGAGCATGTCAATGAACGCAATATACCGTGTAGTACGGTACCATTTAGGAACAAGCACAGTCTAGTTTAATCTGTATACATCATATCCGGAATACCTGACGTAACTCACTTAAAGTTTTGTGGAATATTTCGTCCAAGGTACATTAATTATAAAGCGCCTCCTAAGATTGTCACCGTTTTCGTAATTCTCACAGAGGAAATGTAAACGGCTGGTATTATTTTAAGAACACAAAACCACGAAATAAATAAACAACAGGTTGTATAGACGATATTCTCATCGCCCTGTAGTTATTACGAGAACTAAACACATTGAGTCAGCATTATCCCTGTAGTTATTACGAGAACTTAGAGAACACATTGAGTCAGCATTATCCCTGTAGTTATTACGAGAACTTAGAGAACACATTGAGTCAGCATTATCCCTGTAGTTATTACGAGAACTTAGTGAACACATTGAGTAAGCATTATCCCTGTAGTTATTACGAGAACTTAGAGAACACATTGAGTCAGCATTATCCCTGTAGTTATTACGAGAACTTAGAGAACACATTGAGTCAGCATTATCCCTGTAGTTATTACGAGAACTTAGTGAACACATTGAGTCAGCATTATCCCTGTAGTTATTACGAGAACTTAGAGAACACATTGAGTCAGCATTATCCCTGTAAATATTACGAGAACTTAGAGAACACATTGAGTCAGCATTATCCCTGTAGTTATTACGAGAACTTAGAGAACACATTGAGTCAGCATTATCCCTGTAGTTATTACGAGAACTTAGTGAACACATTAAGTCAGCATTATCCCTGTAGTTATTACGAGAACTTAGAGAACACATTGAGTCAGCATTATCCCTGTAGTTATTACGAGAACTTAGAGAACACATTGAGTCAGCATTATCACCTCGTTTGTCAAATTATAGATTTACAATAACATTCATGTCATACAAATAGAACATTTAAAGTAAGGCTGTTTACGTTGATTTTGTAATTGTTACAATTTTTGTTGCTACATGTAAATAATTATTTCTTAACTGATATGCGACTGTGCGAAAAACAGAGTGATGGGAACCAGTGCCGTGCGTACGGCGGCGGGATGGTGGGTGGGGGTGGGGGTACAGCAGTCGGGGTAAATTTCTCAGTAGTGGGGGTGGGGGGCTCTTAAAACTAAATGTGCCTCAGAGTGCAATATCTACCCTGTAATTTCTTTTAAGGCGAGGATCCCCAGATCCCCCTAAATGAATATCAGCTTCAGCAACCGCAGGGCCAAAAACCTATTAAAATCCCTCTTTCGCCTCTGGCCCTGCTTTAAAAGGTCATTGCCCCTACTTAAATTAGTCAGGGAAAGTTAGAATTTAACCCCAGCCGTTGAAGTCCTGTTCTCGTCACTGTTCGAAACCAAATGGGAATCAGTATAGTGCTTATTAAACTGGAAAAAATGAACAGATCTCGTTCGTCTACCAAGATCTCTATCATATCACTTAAAAGATATGGTTCGTTTTTCCCATCATCTTTATCAATAATCGACTCATACCATCCAGTCTGGACAATTGTTATTGTTGTATCTGTACGGATCGAGGCCTACATTATCGCACATCAGCAACAAAAACAACAACAATATTAATAATAATAATAAAACAAATATTAATAATCATGCAGTTGTTTTATACGACGCTTACAACTTCACGTCAGGTGGATTCCAATTCAACAGTTTGGAATCTTTTCAATGTAGAGAGTCAGTTCAGATTGGAGAAGCGTAGATTGCTCTTGAATGAAAAACCCACCTATCTATGACCCTGGCGGGGATCGAACCCGAACCTCCCGATTGATAAGCCTCATTGCTCAAGAGCCACCGCCTTTATCCACTCAGCCGCAGCTGTACATGTATATAGTTCGTACTATAAGATAAAGGTTTGGAATTATTCATAATGTCAGTACGATTGATTTGGAGCGTGACATGAATTTATACCGTAAATAGAATGGTGCTGGCATTAGAAAATTGTCCCAACTGCCCGGACTAGAAGTCCCTATATAGTAAGGGCTCCGTGGATAGTACGCATGCGCTGGCAGGTAACAACTTAGGTAAAGTTAATATAATGGCGTTACATCACAGAAGGCTTTTGGCCATAAAACCAGCTCCATTTTCTATCTCCATCCTCCAAGCATGTAATTGTTAAGCTCCAATCATCTTCCAATAATTTCAGCTCATCGTCAGTGAATATCTTAAAGAGAGAAAGTGTTGACATGAGATAAACGATTTTATTTAGTGCTTATTTGTCCCCTCAAAAAGTAGTACAACCAGAAAGCCAGTTGGCTTCGTGATTTCTTGCCATTCAATTTGCTCGAAATTCCAAATGAATGTCTGACTAATGTAAAGAAAGTGATTAAAATATGTGTGACTAACGTGGAGCAAGTAAGTCAAATCTGTCCAAGGCTTAAGTGAGAACCAGCAAAGATCAGAGTTTTCCAGCACTTATTTGTAGCACTCCCTTGTGTCAACCATTTCATTCACTGGTAAGGATGTTTACAGTATAGAATCTATATTCCAAACGTTTCAATATCCAGAAAGAACAGTCTTGCTATGTGAAATGCAGACACATAGATGTATGAATAAAAGCACACTTTCTTTACCAATTTTGAGCTAGAAAATCAGCTCTGCCACCTTACAACCATCCCTTTAATAATTGTTATTAATGAAAGACAACTCTACAGGACATTGGTTATACACTGTTGTGAAATATTTTCGCAACTTACTGTCAAAGTACAACTCATCTATTATAGAGAAAATGGCAAATTTTGAGAACATTTGAGATAACCTATTGACCCCTTGGGCCACCTCCCCCCCCCCCTTTTGAGATAACCTGTTGACCCCTTGAAACTCAGAGGACGAAAACTGATAAAGGCCTGAGTGAGTGTGTTAAAGTAAGACTATTGATTCTTTGAAGCAGATTTCATTTCCTGGTTGACTGTAGGTTTTGTTGTAGACTTACAGAGGCCCTTCACAAAACTGAACTGAATTTGACCAAACTATGTTCACCAAAAGAAAATCATAGCATTAGACCATAATTGTAGTTTTCATTTTGGAGTTATCATGGATAAAAGGTTTGCAGACTTTTTCAACATCATAAGTAAGAAGTTCAAGAAAGATGTTTTTCTTGAGTTATCGTGATTACAAGATTTTCATACTTTGACTTAAATATTTACCGCAAATGAACTTTGACATCAACCAATTTATGAGACAAATATGAGACATCAACATGCCAAGCATGGGATTCATCAAAGCTTCTCTTCTTCAGATATCGTGTTTACAATGTTACCTAGTATGACCTTTGATCCCAGACAAAAGCTATCGCAGGCGAGAACTCACTATGTTGCATGTACATGTTAAGTTTGAAGTCCATCTAACTTTGTAATATTTGAGTTATCGGGTTTACAAGGTTTCAAAGTTTGACCTGTGGTGAGCTAATATGACCTTTGATCCCAGCCAAAAACAATGCCAACCGAGAACTTACTGTAATATGGTGTATCAACATACAGAGTTTGAAGTCCATCCAACTTTGGAATTATCGTGTATACAAGCCAGAGCGTCACGTACAAACACATATACACACACATGCACACACGGTATCGTGACCGCAATAGTTCCATTTGCTTTCAGCAACGAATAAAACAGCAGATTTTGAAGTTAAGAGCGCAGTATCATTGCAATATCATTAGCTCTCCCGTAACCCTTACCCCATTCGTACCCCAAGCTCCCTTTGCCCAACCCTGTACTCCTACCCTACCCTTCCCAACCTCTACCCCTAGTTTACCTTCACACACACCCGTAGTCCCAACCCTACCCTACCCTAATCTCACCCCTACCCTCACCACTACCCTCACCCCTATATACCCTTCTTCAGCCCCATCTCTTACTTCTTCCCTACCGTTACCCCTATAGCTTACCTTTGCTCCTATATATCTCACTACATTGTTTCACAAAAGACTGGTTACTGCTTATATCCTAAAGAAAGAAAGAACCACTAAAGTAATTACCACTGTTAACTCGGGCCTTTTCTCGGAAATGTTTTTCTTTCCATCTGTTAGTTTGTCGATCAGGTACTGTGACACATCTGTTGTACTCACATCGATGTAGCCAGCAGATTTCAAATTCTTAATTGTTGTGAAAGAAATCATATTAAGAATCAAGTTAGAAAGACAATTGCCATTTATGCTTCATCTTCTCTGTGGGCGGACAGGTAGAGAAAGAGGAGGGGATTTTAATTACCTAATTTAAGTATTAAAATGTTAAATTTATTTTTGAAACCACAGGTGAATATAAAGGTCAATCAGTGAGTGAACCCTGTACTATTCAACAGGCGTATAAAAAGGCATACAAATACACGTATAAATATGCGTATACTTAATAGGCGTATAAATTGGCGCATAAATACACGTATAAATAGGCGTATAAATAGGCGTATAAATGCACGTATAAAATAGGCGTATAATTACACGTATAAATAGGGCGTATCGAGGGGGCATAGTTTGGATGGATTTGTTCGGAAATATGTATGGTGTGGCCTATTCGTAAAACTCCAAATGTTGCACCGGCCACTCAAAAAGACATTTCCACCTTCTTTTAGACCCTGATTGCTCGTAAATCTCACTGAGAGTAAACGGACCACCCCCCCCCCCTTCCCTTTCTCCTTCCTTTCCGAGAATAAAATCCTCCTACGCCCTTGAATGATAATCATCTAACTACATAAACTGCAAATAATCTACTTCTTCTCAAAGAATGTGATTTATTGAATCTTATTCCCCCTCTACAGTCTTCTCAGTCGTGCATCCTAAGTATATGATAGGCCATATATAAAAGCCGATTGATCATTCTACTCAGTCCAGCATCCTAAGTATATGATAGGCCATATATGAAAGCCGATTGAGCATTCTAAGAGTTAAGACTTTCTTCGATATGAGCCAATAAAGTCGGAACCTCCAGCATAAAGTATGTATCAATTATGTTCAGTTAAAATTTCAAGTTGGGGAGAAAAGAGGGGTGTAGGCTGGAATAGGAAATTATCTTTAATATGATTAAACATGTCAATTTGTATTCTATAGCTACATTACCAGGAGGTAACTATCCTCTGAATCCTGTGAGCTATTTCCTTCAGAAAACTCATGGAAGACGAATTTACCGCCAGGTTTCAACCAGGTCTAAAATCAAAAGTCGAAAAATCTTAATTTATTGAATAAATTCACAAAACAAGTCTTATTTCAGTGAATATTCCATTGAACAAAGAATATAAACGATTGGGAATCTTTACTCATAATCTAAGGACACACAAATTTCCACTTTTGTTTCCTTTTGTACTGCGAAACAGTTTGTATAAATTTAGATTCATTCAGAACAAACATTCAAATCTCACTATAATATGAATGAAGATCTTTGAAGAACTGCATACCATGATGTTCTTCAGTAATGATTGTTTCTTGTGAATATTCATCGATTCTCTTCCGCAATAAATGACGTCAAAGTGTACTGGAGGATAAACACTCTTAGTGACGTCACCAATCTCAAAGCATATCTACAAAAGGAAAAAGATGAGCCAAATCGTCGGTTATACTGTTGAAAACTGTTGTAAAATGTCAGTTTTTAGGCCACCCCCCCCCCCAACTCCATTTTCTGTACCCTATATGATCCTTTCTACCACCATATGGGGATGTATTGAGCAGTGCTTAGACAAAAGACCATTGACATAGGAGTGATCCACCTAACGCACGCGTTTTGCGAAATATTGAAAGGCAAGATTCACTCTCTACAATCCCACGTTACTTCAGATTACCATAATCATGATTTCGAAGGAGACTAATTCCTTACAATATTAAATCCTTAAAAATTGACATCGTTTACAAAGAGTAAAATAGATCTTGGAATTTGATTTGTAAAACGTAAATCAAAGACAAGTTACTTTCTCCTCTTGCAATGCCTTTCAATAAGAATGAAGGGATCAATGGAATGCTACATGTAAAGTTAATCCCCTCTTATTTGACATTTCTGATTGTTACAAAACTAACCTTTATATCGCTTTTTAGTTGACTTTTTCTCTCCCAAGCAACTTCAATCATATCACATGACGAGTCCACACCTACGACGTCAGCAGAATAGAACTAAATACAAGTAGAGACCATAAAAAATAAAGCATAAAAAATTGCCGTCATTTTGAAACTGCTATTGTAATTTGTAACGTTTACATAAAGGAATCTGCACTCATATGCTGTTAAAGCAGCTCTTACACGCACAAACAGTTTAACCACATTAACACGTTTCACATCTCGACAATATAACAATAAATATAGCAACAAATATAGCAACAAATATAGCAACAAATATAACAATAAATAACCTACATATCTACCTATACAGATATACTTATAGATCTACCGTTATATTCAGAATAGCCAGCTAGTTTACATACATAGTTCTGGGCGAAATGTGTTGTTGTAAGCAATTAACAGTTGCTTGTGCATGAAGGTACAATTGACTGGTTACTGTATGAGTGACTGTAAACATTGGATCTAATCAGGTTTAACGAGAGAGAGAAAGAGCTTAGGCGGATATAGCCCGAGGGGTAAAAAAAGGGTCCCGAAGGTATATCGAAGGAACAAGGGAAATATGGAAAAAAGGGTTACGCACTTTCATTTTTGTTATAATCTGAGAAATATCTTTATTGCTCCTTTTCCTCTAATTTCCTAACACTTTCTTGGAGATGCATGGCTAAGTGATTAACTTATACATTGTTATCCGTGCGACTAATCCGTGCACCCTCCCACAAGCCACGACCACTGCTAATGTTTCTCCGTCCATATAGAGAGGTACTGATCCCAGCCTGAGGTTTGGGGAAATTTGCCGAAGCTAGGTAAACTGCATGCTCGTTTGCCTTTGCGCGTGGTCGAAAGTTTCAAGTTTGTTTGACCAGCTTCTTTATTATTTCTCTCCATGAGGGGGTCGGGAAGGAGGGGGTCGGGAAGGAGGGGGTCGGGAAGGAGGATACGTATAGGAAGTTGCATTCAAGGCTATCAAACTTCTCAAGTTTAGCCATTAACAGAGTCATGTTATAAAATATAAACCAAACACCCTGGTTTGGGTATTTAAAAGCGACGATACTAACCGGTCTTGACTCTTGCACTTTTAAATCCACCCAATATGTTAAATGATTCCCCTTCTCCTTAACCCTCTTCGGGTCAACGGACCATATCATATCATCCGTCTTGATCTAATCAAAACCCTTAATAGTACCTTGGTTACTTAGTAACTATGTTCTGCAGTTACCAGCCTCTTTATAACTTTGTTCTACCGTTACTAACCTTTTCAATATGAATGGTACCCCAGTTACTTAGTAACTTTGTTCTACCGTTACTAACCTTTTCAATATGAATGGTACCCCAGTTACTTAGTAACTCTGTTCTGTAGTTACCAGCCTCTTTATAACTTTGTTCTACCGTTACTAACATTTTCAATATGAATGGTACCCCAGTTACTTAGTAACTCTGTTCTGTAGTTACCAGCCTCTTTATAACTTTGTTCTACCGTTACTAACCTTTTCAATATGAATGGTACCCCAGTTACTTAGAAACTCTGTTCTGTAGTTACCAGCCTCTTTATAACTTTGTTCTACCGTTACTAACCTTTTCAATATGAATGGTACCCCAGTTACTTAGTAACTCTGTTCTGTAGTTACCAGCCTCTTTATAACTTTGTTCTACCGTTACTAACCTTTTCAATATGAATGGTACCCCAGTTACTTAGTAACTTTGTTCTACCGTTACTAACATTTTCAATATGAATGGTACCCCAGTTACTTAGTAACTCTGTTCTGTAGTTACCAGCCTCTTTATAACTTTGTTCTACCGTTACTAACCTTTTCAATATGAATGGTACCCCAGTTACTTAGTAACTCTGTTCTGTAGTTACCAGCCTCTTTATAACTTTGTTCTACCGTTACTAACCTTTTCAATATGAATGGTACCCCAGTTACTTAGTAACTCTGTTCTGTAGTTACTAACCTTTTCAATATGAATGGTACCCCAGTTACTTAGTAACTCTGTTCTGTAGTTACCAGCCTCTTTATAACTTTGTTATGTAATACTTTGTTCTGCAGTTACTAACCTCTTCAATATTAATGGTGACCCAGTTACTTGGTGACTTTGTTCTGCCGTGTAGAACAAAGGTGACTTTGTTCTTAGTACCTTTAATATTAATGGTGCCCCAGTTACGTAGTGACTTTGGTCTGTAATTACCTTCCTCTTCAATATGGTTCACCAGTTACTTAGTGACTTTGGTCTACCGTTACTAACCTCTTCAATATGAAAATCAGCGCTGCCTGTGCCACAAGCGAGATCCAGCACGTTCTGTCCTGATCTAACATTCAGCTTTTCAAACTGTTTCTGTTAAAAAGACAAGTGTGAAATAACCAAGGGCTACTTTGGTGTAATACATACGAAACTCATTAGCAAACTAGAACTGCATTTGCCTGCAAACTTACACAGTATTTTTAGTGCGCGGTGGAGTGCTTGCAGTATTATAGGAAGAACTTTTCGGTTGTTTCTGCTGTTATTTTTGGGGCGGACAACACAACAGGGAGTTTAGTCATGTACCTACAAAGTGAGGGCGCTTATGACTGCCGTGACAGGCTAAGAAAAAGTTGGCTACGCAGCTAGCCTCTGAACTGCAAATGTACAGAGACTATGAGAAAGTTTCAACGTCAAGTCATATATGTATCGTTCACTTGGCCAGTAATGCCAATATTGTAGTGCGCATGCGCACTGCAATAAACATCCTTATAACAAAATGATAAATACCCATTATACATGCCGTCGCGTTGCAATTATGAAATTTGGAGGAACAAGTTAAAATTTTGGGATGTGCTGAAACGTTTGAGATAAAACTGCCAAATTTGACAGATTAAACAGTAAAAATATCCATTAAGAAGATTACATTTATTTTATTTTTTGCAACGGAAATAGTGGAGAAAATAGGTACTAAGTGAATAACGGAAAATGTAAGACAAAATCGTCAAAATATTAGGGAAATCTGAAATTAAATAGTTAAAATTTCGATAAAATAGCGGAACTATATGCAGAAACAGGCGGCATTCTAATGTTAGACATTTTCAAAACTTCTCTGGTTTCGATTACTCAAACGGTTTTATCTAGGAGGAGTGGACTACATTATGTTACATGCATACAGGTTAGTGAGGAGTGTTCAAATTTCCAAAATCAAATTTCTACTGTGAAAGACCGGATTTCTCATGCCCCCTTACCTTTTGACAGCTTCAAAAATACAATTACTACTAACTATAATGACAGTTGCATATAAGTGTTATTGGGAATATGTAGTCGAGAAAGGAAGTTCCGAAATACTCTGTAAATAAATTACATCGCTGGATTGCAAGCACTGTCCAAAGAATTACCTGAACAATGATATCTGAACAAACATACGGTCATTTATCTCCAGTACACATGCAACTCATATCATCGTTACATCACATGGCATTGTTTTACCTCGATGAAATGACGTCCCAAGAAAGTGTTGTAGTCATCACCCAATAGCCTCTCCAACTGCGAGATTGTCTTCTTCGAATCCAGTTTGCATTTCAGTGTCTGCCTTGGATCAACAGAAATCTCCCTTCCGTAGTCTTGCTTACATTTCTGCAGTAGCCAACACATTTGATTTCTATTCTGCCTCAGCTGAAAACAATTACTACATTGATTTTAATCAATATTATCTCAAAGCGAATCGTTCTTAACAAAGCTATATCCACATAATAGCGGCATAACAAAGCAGCGGGCCTATTTCAACTCAAACTTCAGCATATCATTCTAAAATTATCAAATTGCTTTCAAATACTATTACCATTTTTGCTTTCAAACTTAATTAATTCCAGGCAGTGAGGAGTAGCAAACACCGGTCAAAAATTGTGAATTAACTCAGACAGGATAAAAATTTTAACCACGGCAACACCTACAAGTTTGCGATGGCAATTCACTAGGTGACCATCTTGTCTTTTTCTAGCACATTTTATAACGGTAAGATTTGTATCGCTGTAGCTATAGAGATCTTCAACAAGCGTATTGGCTTTAAAGAAACTTAAACGACAATGGAACCGAACAGCAAGTCCTAGCAGGTCGAAGAGCAAGTCCTAGCAGTCGAAGAGCAAGTCCTAGCAAGTCGAAGTAGACTCCGTAGATTGTGGTTGGTAGCTCAGTGCCAAGAATGTTACCAGTTTGTATAAGCATGTTAGATGGGCGTGCGTGCGTATGGGCAGGAGACAGGAAAAGACATGAATAAAGTTAATCCAAATATCGATCCCTAAAAATGACTGCTTATTTCGCTATAGAAAGACAAAGGGATTTTGAATATACAGTCAAGTCGTTTCTAGTAAACGATGTACATTAGCCATTTTGAATGCCCTCCCGCACTCTCATCCCTTATGCATTAGCCCTTCTGAGAAAGATTTTTGTGTTCCTTTGTATTTTCCAATATTTAAACAAATAACGGTAAGACAGTAATGGTTCAATCTCAGCCAATCTACGGCTAAAATTGGCCTTCTCAACAAATGACCATCAGATAAAATATGTGGAAATAGAGGGCGTCAATTCGATTGTAAAAAAAAGTCGTATTTGGCACTAGTATTTATACTTTTCAAAATTTCCATGTTTTCTTTATGATTTGAAATAAAATTGAACTTTATATCACGTTAATTTGTTGTTATTAACGAATCGTATACATGTACGATTTACCAAAATCAACACAGGTGTACCCTAAGCCTACCTTTACGTAAGATTGTAAACTTTTTGCAAGGATGAGATTAAAGTCCCAGTCAGACTCTTGACATTCAACCTTTCCTTTAGTTCCCATCAGTAAGTCATTATATTCCTGGGGTGAACGGTAGTAAGTTGGGTTGTATTCTACGTCATAGTTACCTACGTATGAGAGATGACACAAACGTATTTCATAGAATCTGTCGCCGAGAAAGCAAGGTTTTTCCCCTTCAGAATTGTATATTCGGAATTAATAGGAATTGGCTGATCACCCATGCAGAATCGGGTAAGCTGGGAGCTCAAATAACACACTTCATCTGCCCAAACATTGGTTTTTTTTAGCACTGCCCTCCCATTGACCCACTTCCGAATCATCACCCGCTTTCACTAGCGATTTTTGGCAGGTTAGGTAGAAGAGGAAAGTGCGTTATTTGAGAGGAGACAGGTAAGAGAAGGGTGAAGTAAATTTACAATGTAGAGTGAGAGTTACTTCCAACTTCCTTCGGGATCTGCCTGTGATTTTTCCATTCATATTCAACATAACCGTGTGCTACGTCAAGGGAGGTGGGTTGGGGGGGGGGGGGGAGGTGTTCACTTTATAAACTATTTTCATATATATAGGTAGTTACGTCTGTTCGACAGATTAATATAATTTTGGCAAACCAACCTTTTTACCAATTTAAAGGAAATAATTTGATCAAACTAAACCAACTTCCCAAATTCTTCTTTGTTGCCGTTGTTGTTGTTTTTCTCCAAACGAACAATAGTTGCTTAATTATGCCATTCCACTCTTTACACACCAAATCGTCAGTACTTTATCATATAAGCATTAATAAAATGCAGACAGCCTGTAAATGAAAAGTTCCATCTTCTCAATTACCTTCATTGGTTGTAAACGAATTATAAACCTTTGATTTTCACTGTTAGTGCATCAAATAGTTTCGCAAAGTTTCCAAAATAATTGGCAAAGAAATCTACTGTAAGTGAGAAGACAAGCCTGACTAAATATAAAGCGTTAAGGATCAGCACATACCACTTGCTACATTACAGGATTCCCGACAGAAGAAATAGCCGCCATCTTTCAGCCACATCAGCATACGTTGCTTTAACATGACCACGTCTTCACAGGAGAGGTACATCAAAAACCAGTTTGTGAATATGATATCAAAACTGAAATAAATAAATAAAACTTTTTAAAATAATAGGAAGAGGAAAAAGATTTATGTCTGAAAATTAAACCCAAACTCCAATCTCACCGCCCTCAAATAGGATAAAGCATTTCTGTTATTTACTCGATGGGACCCTAAGACTGAAGAGACTTGACGATTACGAAGTTCATATGGGCAAAGGCGAAGCGGGATGGTAGACAAATGGACGCACGGGCAAATAAAACTTAAAGTTTCCAAATCCAACTATATAGGTCTAATGGGGTTTACAATTTACATCAATTAATGTGTTAATCGTATTTCTTATAACGTCACCTTTCGATCGGGTACTTGGTTTCTCACCATGCACCTATCACATCCTTCCCCCTTCTACCCCTCCCCAGGGCTCCGGCCTAGCCGCATTTTTCTTTTACCCTTTCTCTGGGAAGCTAAGGTTCATAGCGTCATCAGCTATGAACTGAATATTTCCTCGTTTCTTGTTCTTCTCCTTATTTTTCTCAATAAACTCCGCAATGAAGTCCACAGTAGTCACGTGTGCTGCCTGATCTGCCAGAATCCCAGTAAATCGTCTGTTTGGGATAAAAAGAAAGGACAACAAGTCGAGTAACAAAACGGCGAGAAACCGATAACAGGGTAAATGGGATAGAACTACTTGAGGATAAAAAATATATATATTTGCAAATATTCCTTACTTATATAGTCATCTCGTTTCGCGTGCGGTCAGATTTGACAGAATTGCATACCGTGCGGCAGCCAGTGCATGGGAACATGTAGCCCAGTCATGTACGATCGTCCTAACAAAACTTACTATGTAGCCCTCATGTACGATCGTCCTAACAAAACTTACTATGTAGCCCTCATGTACGATCGTCCTAACAAAACTTACTATGTAGTCCGCAAGTTGTGCGCAACTCTGTACAGACACTAATCAGTGTGCCTGCGTAGCGCGCCTTCCAGCTCGTATAGGCTAAAACAGAAATATGTTACAGAGCCGAAGGCTATACAACATCTTGGTCTCGTGCACACTGTATTATGTATAGGTATAATCATGAGTTTGATAAAATACTAAGGGCGCTCCCGTCACTGAACGGTATGCTATGGAAAGATAAGTGGCAAATATATGTCGCGAACTACGCATTGCGGAAGCAGACTCAAAGAAAAACTTCGACCGGATAATTTTACCGAGAGGAACCGAACTTTGTTGACGTACCAATAGGAAGAAACCTAGTTGCAAACACACGGCAAGTGAGATGGTACTCCACTACAATCAACGGTGTCCGACATTCAAAAACAAAAAGTTAACGTGATAAACGCATAATGAACACGCAGGCAGTATAAAGATTTTATATATTGATTTGCGAATTTGCGACCTTCAGTCAAATCTTCCAAGTTTTCCTAGCCGGCCTCTCCCATTTCCTCTCATGAAAATGGGGATCGAAATTGAAGATGAAATATTTACCAGAGTGTCTTCACTGCAAACAGTCTTGTCATCAGTAAAATATGAATCAAGCACGAATTACTTTCGGACTTACCCAATTCCTCCTGCTAGTTCCAGAATTCGTTTGCCCTTATATTCTGGTAGTAGGCTCAATACTTCAGGCAATTCTTCTCTCTGCAGACTCGATGCATTTGTATCTAGCATCATGTCCTCAGCACTGGCATCTTTCGTGAAACCAGACCAAAACGACCGCATCTCTTGTCTGATTTCACCTGAAGCTAATAGAAGAATTGATATTTGATAATATTCAAGTTACCCCCCCCCCCTCCCCGCACACATAGACTACACACAAATATTCAAAAAATCAATTCATGTTAATCTTCACAAAATATTTGACGGCCACCAAAGCAATTTATCGTACTGCGACATTTTTTTGTACGTATTTTTGAAGGTCATTTAAGGTTTATTGCTGGCATATTTTATTTAGCGGTTTTCTTCCATATTATAGAGTTGTAGCAAGCTCACAATGCATGCATCTCGCTTTAAAGGGAAGTTAGAACAATCAACCGAGGCGAGGCGATTAAATATAGACCCTTCTCTATAGGCTTCTTCCAAGCTCACCTCAGCGTACTTTCCCAATTCAGGCGATTCAAACCAACACGGAGACAGGAGTCAAGAAAAATGGATACGTTTTCGATTAAGCGAAGTTCAGTCGAAAGATCAAATGAAGACAAGTCCATTTCCGAAGATCAACTTACACTGAACAATACTCAAAGAGCCAGCTCATAGCTCTGATTTCGTGGGCTCAAGCAGAGACAGGATTAAGATGTATATA
>JAIPMN010003007.1:28095-44860 GCA_020650975.1 Apostichopus californicus | reverse complement strand
TTCAATACTGAAAACTGCATGTGTTGATTTTCGTGTTGGTTTACTGTGTAAAGGCCCATATATATATATATATATATATATATATACATACATGCATATATATCTATGTATGTATAATAACTAAAACCTACAAAATTATTTACCAGTTAGCATTTAGAACGCTCACAATGCCAGAAACTGTTCCTGTGTACAACAGAGCAAGCTAAATGCAACTCAACCAGTTAAATTAAAATACAAACACTCCTCACATTATCCAGTACTAGAGATCTTAAGAATAACCCTTTCTTGTGCTAATAGTACTACACTTGCACTACAACGGAGAATAACAACCAATCTTTAACACACAGGTCTTCAGGCTCCATTACATTCCACAATATAGCCAAGGTCAATGACCTACAGGCTATTGGCCTGAGTGACCTTCAAGTCTGAGTGGACTTACAGAATGACCAAAGGATAAAGACACTTACCTTCTTACGAATATCCCTATTATAATTCTCCTGAATGACTGAATGGATTTGTGCATTACCCATGTTTCAATTCACATTTCTTGTACACTAACATAGTCGTCCACAGCGTCCACAGTGAAAGATGCCAGACAACTGGAATACACGCAGGTCATAATGAGCTTAAAACACCACTTAACAACAGCAAGAAGCCAAAGTCAGAAGATTATGTAACCGATCCTCTTATAAGGTGTGAAGTTTGACATGGAACTGTTCAAGTCAATTCAAACCAGTGGTTTTTATATATGCACAATACTGAATGAGACATGGAAAGTAAAGTTTCTGACTGTCCTCGACAGATCTACAGCATACATTACATTTTCGTGAAGACTAGTATATCTATATATATATATATATCTATATACTACAACTTGCTCACTGCTAAATAGCAGCAGACACAGAGTTCACTCAGTGTGTTGCAGTCGCGGGCGACGGTGGCGGCGGCAGTTGAGGTAAACTCAGTCTGCTGACTGGCTGACTGTATGTGTGTGTGTATGTGTACGCAGAGTGTACTGTGTGTGTCTGCAAAGCTAATCCACTCTATTTTGATTAGACATTGAACAAAGGGAGGCTGACCTTCTAAAGCAATCATGCAGCTTGACCTTAAAGGTCAGAATATTAGGGCAAGGAAGTCAGACCTCAAGAGGTGAAATTTGAGGCAATTTAGAGCTGGGAGGGTTTCTTGTGGAAAGAGTGCAACCATGGAAAGGTTATAAATGCTCCAAGGCAAAAAGGAAGTTATTATAGCTTTCACAAAAAATGGAAAAGATATTTTGCAGGAGGTAGGTGTTACATGCTGTGTTATGCGGTTTGCACAAGTATAAAATAAACAACCTTGTTTGTGTTTGTGCTTTGACTATTCTAGGAGGTTCATATAAGTTTCATTGCTGTAGTTTACCAAATAAACAGGTAAGATAATGGCAGTATATTAAGACAGGAAGCCAATGTTAAAAATGGAAAATGGCACTCAAATATTTAGTAGTTATACATGTTACCTTCTGAAAGGCTGGAAAAATTCAAGGCAAGACACATACTTATGGAAAAGAGATCATCGCACAGCAAGGAAATCTGACATGGAAACATGCCAACGATGCAACTTAATGAAAAAAAGAAATGAAACAGAGCTTTGAATGTAACAATGATGGCCGTGAATGGATTTTACAATACCTTATGGTGAAAAGTAAATCAACTGGTCCTTGAGATGTGACGATTTTGGCAGGGAAATGAGCATGGTACTAATTACTTTATGTGGTATCCACTATTTTGCCCTCAACACCATATTCTCACCTTGGTTTGCAGGGGCTGGAGCATATATAGTCCATTTTCAGCTTCAAGCAAAATAAATGGAAAATAGCTCTCGACTAACATAAAAATTTGAAAGCGTAACACAAATTTATTGAGAAGTACAAGCACAAAAAATTTTAAATTGTTGTTGAATGACACCAAATTTGGACTAGAATTGAGATGTATAGTAATCTATACAGTAGTTGCTGTTTTTATGTTTTTAAATGTATAGAGCTACTTTCCGAATCTAAATAAAACTACTGATTACTGTGAAAAGCTTTTCTCACTTTTCGACTCTCCCCATTGTCCATCTGTGACTCGTCTTTTGAGATTCCAAGAATTTGTAATATATTTTTAAGTACAAAAATTTGGCTTTGACTAAGATCTGACAAGGATCTCAAATGCTAGTGGTCCACTAAAGTAAGACTCCATGAACAATTTTAATTTATTTAGTCTTTTGTTACAAAACTAGAAACCTTGCTGTTGATAGGACTGTTTTGAACATCAAGTGACCATGAAAACTAAGATATCCTCTAAAATGGTAAGTGAGCTAAATGGAAATTTGATTATAAAATCCAAAATTGTCTAAGCTATTGTGGGTAGAGTGAAAAAGTGTGCAGTAAAGACCAGAATGCAAAAATGCATTGGGGTTTCGATGATGTAACATGAGCAGTTTTCTTCATGAATCTGAAGTAATGTATAGTGAGGGTGTACATGTTTACAAGGGTTTCACGATTTGACCTCTGATGACCCCAAATGACCTTTGACCTCCACCAAAAACAATAGGCTTCTTTAACTCAATGTGGTACTTCTACACACTTAATATGAGGTCTGCCCATGATTCCCTTCTTGAGATATCGTGTTTACAAGGTTTTCACAATTTGACCCCTGGTGACCCCAAATAACAATTTGACCTTCGCCATAAACAATAGACTTTTGTACTCAATGTGGTACTTCAACACACTAACTATGAAGTTGGTCCGACCTTCCCTTCTTGATATCGTGTTTACAAGGTTTTCACAATTGACCCCTTGTGATCCCAAATGACCTTTGCCCTCCACCAAAAACAATAGGCTTCGTTTGAATAATGTGGTTATCCTACACACTAAATATGAGGTCTGCCCATGATTCCCTTCTTGAGATATTGTGTTTACGAGGTTTTCACAATTTGACCCCTGGTAACCCAAATGACCTTTGACCTCCACCAAAAACAATAGGCTTCTTGTACTCAATGTGGTACTTTTATACATCAAATATGATGTTGGTCCGACCTTCCCTTCCTGAGATATCATGTTTACAAGGTTTTCACAATTTGACCCATGGTGACCCTAAATGACCTCCACCAAAAACAATAGGCTTCTTGTACTCAATGTGGTACTTCTACACACTAAATATGAAATTTGACTGGCCTTCTGTTCTTGAGATATTGTGTTTACAAGCTGGGCGTCACAAACGCACTCACACACACACACATACAAACACATACGACATCATGAATGCATAGGTTACGATTATCATCGAAACCAAAAAAAGGAAGACCAGTTGACCCCAGCAAACATGTTTGAACATGTAATAGTTGTGTGAAGACAGGTAAGCGAGAACAAATCTGACTATTTTCATCTGTGTGTTTCACTGTTCATATATATATCAAGATATCAAGGACAGTTTCAGGGCTGGTGTCTTCTTATTTCCCATTCCAAGTTTTTTGTTTCTTATCGTCCTATATGCAACATATTTTAAATACTTTACAATATGATTGTCTGAACTCTTGATCAGAAGGAATATAGGGATTAGAGTATATCCGCAAAAGTTATGAAATATTGAGGTAACCATACGAACAAAGAGCTATAGCACTGGGTAGAATGGAAGTTCATTAAGAGGCAACACAGATAAATGCATGTATCAAACAATAATCTACATCACCCATTTGGGACAATTTTTTCTATACTGTAGTGTTATGTCCCGCTTCAGAGCACTCATATTGTCAGTACGAGCAGTATGGATAGCATGTTGCTATCAGATCAAGGTTGGGAACTGTTTGTACTGACAATACCAGTGCTTTGAGAGCATGATATTGGAGTACAGTTTAGAGAGGTATTAGCATTAGGAAATTGTCCCAACTGGCTGTCTACATTATCTAAGCTATGAATATTCATTAAACCATTCATGAAGTATATTATTATTACGTAATGAAGATAATTACATACATTTCCCGAACTGAACCAATGTGTATTATGAAAGTTCCTTTCCCCTGGTAGTAATTCCAAACTTTGTTAGGGCAAAATAATCCAGGGAGTTGAGTATCCTTTTCAACTAAGTTTTATCAGAAAACAAGAAACTTTGATTCCTAATTGCCATCTTGAGAACATGTAACATATTACACTGCACATAAGATTATCATATTTTGCCCATCACTGAAATTCTTGAAGTGATCAGCAAGGTTCTTGTATTCATGTCTAGGTTAGTTCATGCCCGTTTACTATTACTTTTTGAGTTTTGTAAGGTTTCAGACTATGACTTCTATTACACAGTGACTTTTGACCACAGCAACAAGAAAGAGGTGGATGACCATACTAAACATGAAGTTCATCTAAGCTTTGCATTGATCAAGTAGTTATGTTTACAAGGTTAAAAGAGTTTGGTCATCTCAAATGACCTATGACCTTCAAAATTACAATCAGGTTTGTGTAACCACTTAATCTATATACCAAAGGTCAGGTTCATTAGATCTGTACTTTTGGGAGTTTAAATGTTTAATAAGCTTTCAGAAGTTGATCTCTATATTAACCTCAAATGACCTTGACACAGTGGCGGAGTATCCATACAGTCAGGGGGGGCGGATGCCCCCCCTGACGGACTCAAATGGACTGCTGGCGCCCTTTTCAGCTTTTTACCACTTTTTTTTTATTCGCGATAATTGACTTTTTTATTGCGCTCTCATCTACCTATTGACATTTGTCACAGTTTTTTTGGCGATGACACCTATTTATTCTTTGTTTATCTGCAAATTAGCAAGGCCCGGGAAGGGTCATTTCCGGCGATCTAGGGAGTATCTTTATTCAAAAATTTCAATACACTCCGCGCCAACCCTTGGTGTCGCTCAGCTTAGATAGTGTCGGAAGCGCCCCTACAGACCATTCTCGCCCCCCTTGACCAATACCCCTAGCTCCGCCACTGCCTTGACATCCATATAGATCAACATGTTCTTTCTTGTTCTCATTAGAAACTGTAGAAAAAACATCAAATCCAAGCTTCACAAATGGGGTTATCCTATCTACAAGGCTATCTAAGCAAGAAATAAAGTAAATCTATAGAATAAACCACATCTCAAAGGAAAGATTTGCATAAAATGTGATAGAGGGTAGCAATCAATGCAGTTACACAATAATTGCATTTAACCATTGCCAATGTACTTGTATACATGAACATGTTATGATCACTGAATGCAAAAGGTGCATCAATTTTATGCCTTTCAAAAGAAAGGAAAGAGAGAACACATTTCAAGAGAAGATCAACCTTTTGGCACCTCAAAATCTGCAGACTCATGGGCTAAGTACTGCAAGAGTGTTTTTTTGACAGATAAACACTGTACAAAACAATTTTTACTATTTGGCTGTTGCCAAGACTTACCTAATAGCTTACAATTTACTTATTGTCAGCTACCTTGAATATACTGCTTATTAAACACCTGAGTGAACACTAACTCTTTTGGGACAAAGAAATCACAATCGACCAAAAAACGTCAGTTACAAGACAATGCAAACATAGTGAACTCAACCTTGTTTTTGAGTTGGTATTGAGCTACTCAAAACATTAATTTTTCAGAGTCTTCTGTCTTGAGAATGAATTAAAGTTACAACTTACTGAGCAACAAAATCCCTAAAAAAGCTATTACAGAAACTATTGCGATGGCCTAGTATGCCCTAGACCTATGAAGACTACATGTAAAGCAAACCACAAGTGTCAATTCAGAGATCTTCTTTTATGATTAAATACGGGATTCTTACTCTCGAAAAGAAAAGGGAACCTTGAAATTAGAGTGTTGTATAACTTTGGTGAAATGGGTAATATGTATTATGAGGAATATTCATAATACTTATTCATTAAACTACAACTCACCAAATTACAATTTAGAAGGCCTCTTGACTATAAACAGCAGATCTTCTAAAGTCCAAAATAAAAAGGGTACGGCAAGGCATGTATAATTGATATAAACAATATAAGTGATGAAAACAAATAATGAAGGTCGTGACTTTCCAGCAAAGAATAGATCAGTAGCAAGTGTAAGTTCCAAGGAAAGGCGTGTATTTCCAGTAGGATATATGTTACAAAGACGAAAGGATGCTAAATAAACCTCTATATCTTGTGGAGCCACGTGGAAAAGTGGTCATGGATTCTCCTCTGAAATCCTAAAACAAAGGCAGGGTCATCCATGACTCAGAGGGGTACATCGGAAGAACTATGACATAGTGAGGGCGCACTATCGAAATAGCAAACATTAACGTGATAGTATTGCATCACTAAATATCTACACAACTTACATAAATAGCTAAACACACCATTGAGAGAATAAAGTGAAATCAAACCTTTGACCAACAAATCAATTCATTTGATATATGTCAATGAAAAACTTTCAGTAAGAGCGTTTCAAAAGAAGAAAATTTAGCATTGTAAACAAAAGAATGAAGCCCAGTCAATGTATCTCTGAATAATTCAATATACTACACCAATATGATTACTTGTATTAACAAATTTGCTTGAAAGAAAAACTAACTCAAAATATTTGGTTTATGGCACTATGCTAATGAAGAGAGTTGTTCAGCTTTTCAACAGCTGTAAGTCATTTCTGGTAGAATTTGACGGCTTAATTACCATCACTTGAAAACATAAATTTACTAGTTTCATTGTAGTATATTTACTTTCTAATTTACAATAAAGTAGTACAAATAGCTAATGTTGCATCACTGACAAATTTTCTTTCTAAAGTTATGTAATTACTTGAGGAAACATTGCATGTAAGTTGTAACTATGATAATTTCAAGGAGACAAGATGGTGAGATCTTGTTTCTAAACCTCATTACCATTTGTCCCTATTATTTTGTATCAGAATTTTTCTAAGTTCTGCTCAGATTAAAACATATTTCCTACCAGATAATTATCACATTATATTATGGGAAGGAAAAAGGTCAACTCTGAATCGAAAGTGCAAAGATGTTGTTAAACGAGCAAACTGTTTGATTAAGATTCTTTTGTTAATATGTCTTTCTTTTAGGCAATCCTTGGAGAGCCTTTGGAATCCCCCATCTACTCTCTACAAATCACTTTGCAGAGCTTTACGTCACTGACAGTGAGTCTCATGGGAATGAAAAATAGCAAAAAATAGGCTTTGACAAACCCTTCTTGACAATCCAAATTTACACATTTGTAATGATTGATTACAAAGCATGTTCATTACCATGTTTGCCCAGATTGCCCAGCTCAAGTAGATCAATAATCAACCAAATTCAGATTCCAAAAATATCTCCAACAAATCCTCATTTGGCATGGCAAGCCAAACTTAGTGAGATTACAAAACTCTGTAAGTTAGATGATGAAATGTTGAAACTATTGTGTTGTTGTGTCCATGTGGCATGGCACAATTCTTCAACATGCATCGTTGAATTAAACTGAACAATAATTACCCTATGGTACTAAAGAAGTTAACAACTTTTTCAAACAAGACTTGTCAAACTCTTGGGACAGTACATCAATTTTCTTCCTTCTTGAGTTCAACATGACAAACTTTCTCAGGAAAAAACACAAAGAAAAACTATCATACCATTATTCAGCTATCTGAACATATTAACCTAGTCACAATTTGGAAAAGTACACTGTAAAATAATATGTGGCTTCATTTCAATGGTAATAACACACTATATCATCTTTGTTTTCTTAATTGAATTGATAACATCAATTTGGAAAGCTGCACAATTGTATATATAGCTAAAGCAAGCTATGTTTTCTAATGGTGGCCAGACAGTTCCTTGATAATCAGAATAAACTGCAGCAGCCCCCCAAAGTACAAGAAGCTTGTAAGGTAATAACCATTAAAACAAAAACAAGGGCAATGTTATGCATTAGTCCCATGTAACCTTTCAATTTTGTTTTTCTTTTTCTGATAAAATAACTTTTGTTTTATCTCAGCCATGGAACAAGGTGCAAAGTTATCAAAACTTATATGTGAGAGAGATATATTATTGGGAGGAGACATGTACAAATGAGGAAGCAAATTTGTCAATGTTGAAAAGTTGAAAGACCAACATATTTATTTCTATGTTCTCTGTACTTTTATAGATTTTGAGCTATTAAAGGTCTATGGACACCTATGTCCAACATTGTCCTAATCAATCTAATAGGCATTAGAAATCATGAAAATAGCTGCAACTCCCAGCAAAATCCATCAAAGATTGACCATTTTAATTCTTAATTCTAGTTATATTCATGAATAAACATGAAAACTAATAATGCACACTGATGATGAAAAGGGAATGATTGCATGATTTTCTGTTATGTCATTCCTTTGTTTTTACAACCTTCGTTTCAAGGACACTGAACACAGGTTAGTGGCCTAAGTCAATTTTGAAAAAAATATGTTATTGTCTTCTTTGAAAAGAGGAACTTCACAGTATTCAAATGATATATGTGGGCTTGTAATTAGGGGTTATCTTATCAAGGCCATAAATAAACGAAGTTGATGAGGGCAATACTCCATGTCATAAGTTTGCACATGTTTAATCAGTGTCCCAGATCTATCAAAGCTTCAAATGTGTATATCTTGGAAACGGAAAGAGCGTTTCAAAAAATCCAACAGATTTTTAATGAAATTATCACATACAACAATTTTTCAATTTCAAAATGGAAAAAAAATGGAAAGAAAACTCTTCAATGTGCAGTAGAACGTAATTGAATAAACTGACAAAGTATTACAATTAAAAGGACGACAATGCCCTTGCAAGTAAACAGTATTTGCCATAAAATTTCTTTTCTTTATACCGATCTAACAATATTTAACCACATTAATAAAGAGAACTTAATCACTATTACCATCAAACTTGACAGTTGTTCCTCAAGCTAAATTGTGGAGGCATTGGATTATGCCATATGCTCTGAACTCAAACAGATCTCTTTTTAAGATGATAGATCACATGCCGGCTCTAGCATTAAACTTTCTACAGAAATTGCTAAATGGAGCCTTCATGCATGATTTTGGAAAGGAAGGACTATATTTCACTAAGGATTTTCCAAACCTTTTACAAGATTAGAGAAGGTTCGAGATAAAGATTACATTCTTTCTTGCCTTGTAAATATATATATTTTTTCTTTTGAGGGAGAGGGGGTGGGACGGGCAGAACAGGAAAGCCACTGATTGGGAGCGTTACCAAATTTGTAACATGTTCCATTGACTCGACCTTTGCATTCCTGACCTTGTTTTGAGAGCTCCACAACCTGCTGCAACCAAAAATTCATTGAAGTAGTTTGATTACATGGTAAAATTAACAAGTATATAAGTACAACAGAATTGGTAACAGTTTGCCACATTTGGTGTGAAAATATGAAAAACTAGTGCAGTGCATGACAGGAACGGCAGTAGGCAAATTAACAAACAGATGAGTGAAGTTGTAACAAAAGTGAAAAATAACCTTGTCCAACATAAAGTAAACTGTGGGAATCTATAATTATTGGACTGAAGGAAAAAGGACACATATAACCTCATCTTTAACCCATGGTTATATGTTAATTTCAAATTAAAACAATACAAACAGACTATACATAACAGACTGCAACAGAGTGACAATGCCATTGGAAGGTTACTGGCTATCAGTGACTATAAAATGAAATGGACCAAAATGCTTTTATGATCATGTCTTCCAAGCAAGTATTGACACAATGTTACGTAGTGTATCTCAGAGTTGATACTGCAGCCAAATTTGACATATTCTTCAATTGTTCATGGTCTGAAACTGGAGAAATCAATTTGATCCAGTTTCAGTTTAATGTATTGACCTTTGACCTCCAGAGAATGTTACAGATTTCTTTCCCATCATTATAGCCATCTCAGGGAATAATTTTGTGCTCACAGTTTGGTTAGCAGTTTTGAAGGCTCTGAACTTTTGTCTCATATAAAATGTTTCTGAACACAGAAACTGCAATCTTTGTACAGTTTACAATACAATATCCGGATAAATTGGTCCCTGCACCCATTCACAACAAGTCTGTCCCTTAATCTTGCTGGTGATATACAATTACGTAGGGTTGACAATACTGTAGTGCTACTCCCTGTTTTTATCACTACTTCTGCACAAATTTAATAATTAGAATGAATATATAATATGTAGTGGCAAGAGACTATTGTCATAGGAATAGAAAAAGACTGAGTAGATGTTATTCCCTGAGATGGCTATAATGTTGGGAAAGAAATCTGTAACATTCTCTGGAGGTCAAAGGTCAATACATAGATGTTGTCAGATGTAAATTCTGTGCAGAAAACATCTTAATGGTTGATTCTGAAGTAGAAAGTAGGCGGTATATGATAAAACTTACTGGTTTATATATTTACGAGTGATCCGCTTACCTGTCTCCCCATAACATTAGCACCACATTCTACCGTGTCTAGTATGCCCTGGTAATCTTTTAACACTGTGCACCCTCAGTGACCGGCCACTTGCGGTCAATGCCCTCCTTCTCATTCTACCATCCAAAGTGTTCACTCATGCGTTTTCGTAGTGGATTCAAATCTTTCGAAAACTGCCCGGATTACATTGGATTATTACCTAGAAGACATCCTTTAGGATTTCTAAGCGTTTCAACAGCCTATTACAGCCTGATAAGTATCCTTTTCTTATAGGGAAGGGAGTTTGGGGGCTGTTTTTAGTGTGCAACTCTCGCCCATGTGTTCGTTTTTTATTAGCGTAACGTTATTTTCTCAGGTATATTCTGAAGTAGAAAGTAGGCGGTATCCCAGAAGTTGGAATGTAGGGGGTGCAGTGCTAAAATGTTACCAATTACAGGTTATAAGTACTATATAGAGAGTGTGGTGGCCAATTGGCTAAGGCATCGGACTTGTGATCCAAGGATTACTGGTTCGATTCATGCCTAGTTCATTATGTTGTGTCCTTGGGCAAGATCATGCTTTGTCTCTTTTGCCTCTCTCATAGCTCCCAAGTCTTGAGAAGGCAAATGCTAGTCCATGCCACGAATCGCCGTCATGGGGGAGGGGTATAAGGGGAGGGGGTGTCCCTTTTGAATTTTTTTCTGGAATCCTGGTGATGCCTACATGTAAAATGGTGGCACTTAGAAAGGCTTTTGTCACCCAAAATTTTCTGAGAAATAAGCATTTTTTTGTGTGAAACATCAATAAATTGAATAGTAGGTGATAATTCATTCTTTCCCGTGGCATTAAAATGTTCGCTGCTCGCCCCAATGAAAAGAAATATAGGCTAATTTGAGGTTCAAATGATGCTGTAAAGGAAGTTTTATACTCTATGGGGAGAGTATTATGCTAAATGCTAAAGAAATGATGGTTGCTAAGTCAAAATTTGATGCAATTTTTTTATGTATACTTGACAATTACAATGCGGGTTTTTCGGACGCTTGCGCGGGTCAGCGGGTTTGGGTGTTAGAATGCGGGTCCAACCCGCGAAATGCGGGTCAGTTGGGAGCTCTGCTCTCTCCACCCAGGGGTTAACTGGGTACCTGTGAGGTTACTTGTCATTGGGCACGGTATATAACTGTAGCCGTTTGGAGGGATTGTCTCTGGGACAGGATATCATTCACCAGGGTTAATATAACATCTGTTAAACGCTTTGAAACCTATCGCTGGTATGAAGCGCTATATATATCAAACATTTTTATTATTATTATAAGATCAGGTGTAAGTTGGAGACAGATAAGAGAACAGCGAAATAAATTACGTTGATACTTTAATGCAGCCGCTTGAAGAAACAGTAAGTGCATGCCTTTTTCACAATCTGCGAATGAATATACATGTGACATCAAAAACATCAACTAACAAAAGTTGCGGTTGCATACATAAGACGTGATATATCTCGAGGTCTTTGTGTGACATACTCTAAAACTTCCTGGTTTGGGGACATTAACATGCAACCAGTTTTCACTCCCAAAAATATTCCATTTACCTTGTCTAAAAAGTGATTAAAACTGTGTGTCCTCCATCCCAATGACCCACTACTGAATCAATGCTTACATCCTCTCTTTCTTCTGTCTCTAATGCCTCCATACTTTGGACGACCATATGAAAACTGAATGTTTTAACAGGATACCAAACCACATATGACCTATCTCCTCTCAATTTTATGTACTGCACTCTATCCATCTGTTAGAACTTTATAGAAATTGCTAGCACCATGCATCATCCATCAACCCACCGCCTCTGCTCGATCCATGTTACTTCCTTCTCTTGATCTACCAATCAGAAGTCATACAACCCGCCCTATAAAATGTAGACTCTTAGGCTGCAGGTCTCATATGATCATTACTTTAAATTTGATATTTTGATAATCTGCAATTAATGAGCCCCTACTAAAAGCTAACATTAATATGCCAGGCCTCATATTTTAAATACCCTATGGCATGATCAATCTTGCTAGTCTTTGAACCTGACTGTTTGAGAGTTTGGTATGGTGGCAGCAAATCAGAAAACATTTGTGCATAGCATTTAGAATAGGATTATGTGGTATACTGTTCTTAAGCTGCTAACTCTCCCTTTTAGTTCGATAGTAGATCACCATATACAAGGAGCATTCTATGGGGAATAATCTAGGTGCAAGGCTAAAATGTTAACGATTGCCCACGTTAGGTGGATGAAAAAATGCTAAAATTTCTCACAGTTCAGTAAAGATGTTTGTTAAATGAAGAGCTGGCTCAGTAGTAAAGTTTTGGATTAAATAAGTTACTTTTCAATGATAGACTGAAGTGAAAATTCTAAGTATTGAAAATTTCTTAACTGACTTCTGTCTCTCTTGTGGTCATATAAAATCACTTGTAAAGTGTAAATTTGTATGGGAAATGATTTACCTCCCATGCTGGAGAAGAAACCTCCTTGGAGTGACAAAATGCTTTTCTTGAAGGAATGGACTTCTCTGAAGGAGATATTTTCAATAATGAACAATGACCAGATTTCATATGGTTTTAATGTAGTTTACACTATATACTGAGGGATATCACAACCTGAATGAATTAACACAGCTGATTTGGATCAATTTTAAGCAAAGAATTCGGTAGCCAGCCTGGATAAAATAACTCCATTGCATCTTGTTCACATTGGAAAATGATGCCAACTTGGCCAATTATTTAATTAAAGTTGAAGAGGGGAAAGGTGGGATGAAGGAGAGGATCACGCAATGCAAAGTAGTAAAGCTATCCTTCTATGTTGTATCCCATGTCAAATGAAAATGGCAATGCAAAGATTGCCAATAAATAATGTAAATACTGATGGCGCTATATAGCAAAACCTTCTGGTCTCAAAACGACATTCTGTAGGTGTGGATGCAAACATGAGTACTTACAGTACATGGTTGGATATGGTTGGTTAACTTAAACATGGATGACATATCCAAGTCTGTCTGGTGCATGAAAATCTTACTAAAACAAAACAAGGGACAGAAAAATAGAAATATTAAGTACCCGTTTCAATCCTGAAAGACAAGGTAATTTTCCACAGCTATAATTTATAATAAGTGACAATAAATTAGTATAAAGGTGATTTTGGATAAAAAAAACAACTTATTGTAGCATACATAATTCTTAAACTAAGATTTTCTTTCAAAGATTACTTTTAAAACTTAACTTCATGTGCAAATTCTTCAATTGAGAAGTATATATTGCAACATAAGCAAGCCTATGATTTATTCCAAGAGCTATGAATTTCCTACAATGATGTACTATTGGTTATGCATACAAGTACAGACATATTTTGACATTAACTATAATTTCTCACCTTCTTTGGCCTCCAATGTTAATCATCCAGTCAAGGAAAACATGCTTCAGGAACTTGGTATTGCCAAACAAGAAATTATATTCAAAGACAGAATGAGAATCCATTGACATGAGATCCTACAAATCTTGCTTCAAATATTATCATGGATGGGTTGCATGGTTTAAAATATGCATAAAATCATTTTGACTGGTGAAGAGGAGCAGATTCAGACAGACTCGCCAATGATATTGTGGCAAGTAACAAAGTTAGGTTATTTGTTCGGGAACCAAACTTATCTACATATTGACCTAGTAGCATGTGCAAAGGAAGGGGGTGGGGACATTCTGTCCTCCCATCGTTAGTCAGGGAATTGTTCAGTCGAGGATTTTTTTTTTACATTTAGCTAGAGAAGAAACAGACCACTACTACTACCACCTCCCTGCCCCCCCCCCCCTTCATTAGATTCACGCCTCTGCCTAAATCCGTTGGGACAAATGGAATTCTCCCCTTCCTCTCTCTCCTCTTTGAAATCTAGATGCATAGCACTGTATTCACCACTTTATAGCAACTATTTGAATTCATTTTGACCAATGTTTAGATGCTATTCTATTCAAAATAGTTATATGACCTAGTTAATTAACTAAAATGAAGGCCTAACGAAGCTTTCTTTCAAATTATTGTATGGTTGAAAATTTGATATTTTCCAATTTGTATTTTACGTTGATTAATTAATTTAATACTAATGTTTAAGTAATTTTGTCTGGGCACTGAATTGCTGAGAAGTTAATGTAATCATTCCTTCTTTTTTTAAGTAATATTAATATTAAGGGAGAACAAAATATAGGAGAGAGTTTTAGTTTTATCAAGTGTGGTCTTAATTTGATAAGTAATTCATTTTCAGTAGCTTTGCTACAAATTACCAACATAATCAAATACAGTTGCTTTATATCTAGACTAAATAATGAACACAACCTATTAATGGACATGACTGTCGGCACAAAATATAGTTTTATATTATATGTTAATAGAAAGTTAAAATTATTTTAGATTATCTTAGATGGCCAACCTTCTTGAAACTAACTGACCATTAGGGATCTAGAATTGACTCCTATCAAGGATCCAGCAATGGCCCATTCTTGGTTCCAGAAATTCTTCCATTTTTAGCTCTATGAATGGTCCTATTCAATGATTCAGTATTTGTCCTGTGTGAAAGCCTTTTCAAAGATGGGTCTATATTTAGTTGGCCAAATATTTTAGAGTTGATAGGCAATATGAGCTTAGTTCTCCATGGCAGATCCACATCAGGCAAATCCATTGTGTCAAAACCTTTACTTATTTACATCCAAGTGAAAAGCTAATATATCTGACTAAATAAATTTCCATGGTCATGACAATGACTCCATTTCCTGTTAAAACTCATACTCTGATGCTCAACTATGAATTAATGACAATTCCATAAGAGATGGCGCTCTTCTGGTTTGTAATTCCAGACACATTTATTTTTACTGTGTATATGTCGTCTACCTATGGGTGTTTTCTACTACAGTTTAACACTAAATAGAAAGTAGCAGAGACAGACAACAACAGAGCATGATACTGCATGCAGTGCTAATGATCTAAATAACCATGCATCCATTATCCAACCAAAATTTCACCACTTGTGCAGAGATAGGGATGGAATGAGAAGGAGATGGGGAGGAGTGATTGAACATCATCATCAATCCACTTTTTTCTAACATTTATGCTTTTTTCCAGAAATAAATTAATGGATCATAAAGATAGCCACAAAGAATAATAAACAAGGCTTTTGCTTGTGAGAAAGAATTAAGACAATTGAATAACCTCAATACAGGACATAACTGGAGTGAACCATTCTAACCAACTTTGAACAAACTTAATTTTATATCATCAAATTTGTGGTCCAAGTAATTTTTTGAAATGCATTAGAAACCATAAGGAGTATGTCAAATGGTTGTACCTCCTACATGTCTTCAACTGAGGAGCATGCAAACAACCAGTGGATATTATGAGGCTTTGGTTCTTACACACAATTGAAAATACTCCTAAATCCTGAATTACGGAAGTACCAATAATGCCAAAATACCAAGTTTTAACTAAACACAAACTTCATGATGCAATAAGTGACAGATAAGTTCGAAAAAATGACTTGAAAACTAGAAAAACTAATATTTGACAACTGGGTAGAGCAAGGGGAACATAGAGTACAAAATAAAACCACATAGCACTTATGCCACTTAAAGTAATTAGAGAATGGAAAGCTTTTTTTTGTTTTTGTACAGGTCTTACTACTGTATGTAGTATATATATCATTGTGCATACCAGTGAACTACCCCTAAGCACTTTTCAAACATTTAGTCATTGCTGAACTAACAGGCAATTCATAGCTTTTAGAGGGCGCTTGACTTTTTAAAATCTCACTACACTTTATACCCTACACTCTATAAGATACATGCTTATTGCCACCTGTGAGAGTGTCAACGGGCGCCTTCAAGCCCCTCATTAACGATAAGATGGATAATTTGTTACTTTTTATGTTGCTTAATAAATCTGGTAACACTTTCATGCAGATAGCCTAATTAGATTTTCAAATACACAACAAGTACTGGGAAATAACTTTTAAATATTGCACCATATTACATCTAGGAGCTTTATAAAATCCACACATTTTGGACCCCTCTCCTTAGACCCCACCCACAGGTCCCCCCCCCCCACTTTCAGACATCAAATCTTGCCCCTGCATGCCTGAATATTGTTCCTCTTACAGTAGTGTAAACAATTAGTAAGGTACTATGTACCAAAGTAGGCTAAACATTTCTGCATTTAACTTGCAGCTTGGTCATGGAAAGAAATAGCATTTTGCCCTAGTCTGTAATCACTGGTCAGAGAAATTATTCTTTGCACACTGACACAATCTAACTTTCTGTATATAAACCACCAAGGGCGTAGGAACCGGGGGGGCTGGGGGGCGCCAGCCCCCCCCCCC
>JAIPMN010003007.1:5239-21090 GCA_020650975.1 Apostichopus californicus | reverse complement strand
CAGTGTACATATTGGTGTTTCTATTCACTAAACCTACACATCTCTCCTACAGTGTACATATTGGTGTTTCGATTAACCAAACCTACACATCTCTCCTACAGTGTACATAATGGTGTTTCTATTCACTAAACCTACACATCACTCCTACAGTGTACATAATGGTGTTTCTATTCACTAAACCTACACATCTCTCCTACAGTGTACATATTGGTGTTTCTATTCACTAAACCTACACATCTCTCCTACAGTGTACATATTGGTGTTCATATTCACTAAACCTACACATCTCTCCTACAGTGTACAAATTGGTGTTTCTATTCACTAAACCTACACATCTCTCCTACAGTGTATAAATTCGTGTTTCGATTTACCAAACCTACACATCTCTCCTACAGTGTGCATATTGGTGTTTCTATTCACTAAACCTACACATCTCTCCTACAGTGTACATATTGGTGTTTCTATTCACTGAACCTACCCATCTCTCCTACAGTGTACATATTGGTGTTTCTATTTCATCCAACCAACACATCTCTCCTACAGTGTATATATTGGAGTTTCGATTTACCAAACCTACACATCTATCCTACAGTGTGCATATTGGTCATTGTTATTTTGCTACATTTTGGGGGGCAAACAAATTCACTGTTCTTCAAAAATGTAAAGATACGGTTGTCCGAGGGGCAATTGAATGGCAATACCTTAAATTTCTATGTTAGAAATTTATTTAACAGTGCATTTATGAGGAGTCCAGAGGAAAACACAGCATAGCTACAGTAATGGTAAAATATTTTCTTGTCAACAAGTATGTGGAAAAACACATTTATGCCTGCACAGCTCATGTAACTGCTACAAAGTTGCCATCATATAATTAAGGGAAATACATCCAATTTTTTGCCATCTTTTGTAATCTTCTTTTCAGTAACTTGTATATCTAGATGTGTAAAATGTGTTCTGATAAAGTTATGGAATAATCTTGCTTCCAACACATTATTTAATATAATTGTATAATCATGTACATTTATTAGCTGGAAGAAGTAATCAATTCCATGAAGAATATGTTATCGTTTTCAAACAGCAACAATCATTAGCAAATTAATGAATTTAACCATTTCATTATTTTACGAGTCTGTTGTAACCTCAAAAATTGTTTTTCTCATTAAGTAATCACAAATTGAGATGTGTGAAATGACTACGGAGTAAACCTTGACTTGAGTATTATGTTTTCACTCTTTTCAAACTTAACTACTTATTCAATGAAAAAATCTAATCATATCCAATATTAAACCTCATAAATTTTGGATATTCTAACTTTCCTTGATTCCTTCTAGGCTTAAAATGTGGATTATCAATATTAGCAGAGTACACCTGACAAAGAATCAGCTGCAAATCTGTCAAGTTTATGTAATCCCTAAGTATTTTTGCTATTACAATTCACTTAGTATAATAAGGACAGTGAGAAAGTGATCTCAGATTTATTCAATGTAAAACAAAATTAGTACTGCAAAATGCTGATCAAATGAAAAAAAAATAGGTGTGTTAAAGATGTAATAGTGTAACATTGATAAAAGAAGTAAATATGTAAACCCATCATTTTAACATTGTCATATCATCATCAGTGATAAATACCTCTTTAAAGCTGAAAAGTACAGAGCTATTAGGCAATCTGCCAATATAAAGTAACTAATAACAAGTTAATATTAGTTTGACCAAATGTAAAACTTGATGCAGGTGTTGGGGAAGCTAGACCACATAGCATAAATGCAAATAGAACTAAAGATTACCTGTACATTTGAATCTCTGGAGACTTTGCCACATCTGTAGAATTAGACATTATATAATGAAAGCTCTCTGTAATGAGGTCATCCAACTGAACTTACCTCCCTCTGGCCCTGACCAGCAGGACATCGTTCAAATGTTTCTTTGCAGCTTGAACATATGATGATGTGACCACTCCTCCGTAGCTTGATGCCGTTTCCCTCCTGGAATATCAAATTGGCGCTAGGGAACTGATTCAGACTGACAGCCTCCGCCTCCTGAATGTGGACCTCTCTGCGACATGTTGTACAGATGAAGGAATGAGTGAGGTAGGACCTTAAATGGGGTTTGGTTTTACCAAGAACTGATGATTTTTCATACATTTCCCACTGGGATAGTAAATTGGCTTCACACTTGACACAAACAAATGCTGTTTTGTCATCTTGCAATGGAGTTGCCCCATCTGCATGTTTGATGTCCAGCAGAAAAGGAAAGAAAGGGTGTGTTGAATTGCTAGGATCATCAACTGGTAAGGCTCTTATTGTACAGACTTCACCACACCTATTA
This sequence comes from Apostichopus californicus, assembly GCA_020650975.1. Classification (NCBI taxonomy): domain Eukaryota; kingdom Metazoa; phylum Echinodermata; class Holothuroidea; order Aspidochirotida; family Stichopodidae; genus Apostichopus; species Apostichopus californicus. The sequence goes on along the minus strand of JAIPMN010003007.1, from coordinate 18,765 downwards.
TGATGGCCACATAAATGGCATACGTATGAGGAGGATGAAACTTCCTCAATCTGTTCCGTTTTTACCAATACACCACCAAGTTTCACGGGATGCCTTCCTTTAATTGTATACTGTTGTTCATGCAGAGGTAATCCTCTCTCTTCAAATGTTTCCCATTGTGTTTGAAGTTGCTTGTGGCAATCACAACAGACATGAACATGATCATCAGTAATGGTCTTGGCATTATGAGGTTTTGGCCACTGTCTTATGAAAGGGAATGACATTTCAGTAGAACAATCAATATTGTCTTTTTCTCCACAATGCACCCACTGGATTCCCACCAGCGGGCTAAGGCTGCCACATAGGTAACATACTTCATGCTTACTGTCTGTATTTCTACTGGTTTCTGTTCCCTGGTATTTGACCACAGAAGCATCCTCAGGACTTTGTCCACATTTAGTTATTTGGTAGACCCTTCTCTCCAATGGGGTACCAGCGAGTTCATGAGCATTCCACTGTTCATCCAAGGTTTTTGCACATCGACCACAAACCTGGGCAGTCCCATCTTTACGAAAAGCCTGCTTGCCTTGAAAAGTCGCCACTGAAGTAAGAAATGGGTAAAATGGCTCTCCTGGGGTTCTAGCTTTGCTATGAATTATTCTAAAATCTATATTCTTGGGGACCTCGAAGCACAAGACGCAAGCTCGCTGAGTGGTCACCTCTCTTTCGCTTGAGTGTAACTGAGGGATGACTGTAGGCCTAAGGTGGTACCGCCTTTCGTGAATTGGAACACTTTCTCCTTCAAATGTTTGCCACTGCCTCACAAGGAAGAGGGTGCATGGTTCACACATAAGCACCCTCCCTAACTGGTCCACTGGTTTAGCACCCTCTGGTGTAGGATGAGTCAAAATGCAAGGGAAGTATGGTGCTTCTGATTTAGACCAGTGACTTGTATGGACAATACAACAAGCATTACCATCAATCCTCTCAGCGCAACAGTAACATACAACAATGTTTGGTATTTTAACATCAAAATCCATACCAGAATATTGACTACCATGTTGTGTTAACTCTTCACCAGGATAACCATTCTCCACATGACTGAAACTACGGGATTTATTCACAACTGGTAAACTGTCATAACTGTACTCGGACCCGACTTCTTCATTGTCCTCCCCACTGTGATCTACAAAGTTGGACAATCTCTTCCCATTGGGCTCAAACCGTTTAAGCCAGTATAGACGCTTCGATATTGGAGTTTTACTCTTTTCAAATGTCACCCACTGCTGGTTTAGAAATGCATGGCAGACTCTACAGGCGCTGATGAGTCCATCTTCTTGCACTAAGGTGCCTCTAGAGGAGCTTTGCTGTTCCAAGAAAGGGAAGAACGGCTCTGTTGAATGCGGTCTGCACCTCAGTTTAAAGTGACCACCATCAGCACCACAAACATGACAAACTGTGGCCATCTTGGTCAGCATGCAGAGCTGTAATATGAAAGAATGGATATATATGTATTATATTCAACACTTAAAAGGAACACAGAGCTCAGCATAAAAAAAAAAAATCCAAAAATAAAGAAAATTACTTAAGCCTAAAAATATATGAGAGGATTAACAATGAATTAACCAATTAATCAATGACCAGTTGTTAACAAATTAGCTCAAATATCCAGCCATAGATGACAGACTACTAGAGTTTAAACACATACATCATTCATAAATAGTGATTGTCATTTTAGGATCTAGTTAAATCTTGATTCTTCTGATGCATGACACTGATCAATATATCAATGCAAATAGTTATGTTTGGTCACAATTTTCAAAGAAAGTGGTTCATGCACAACCCAGACCAGCATTACACACACCTCTGAGAGACTGTAAAGTATGTCTTGTGCAGAATTCATGTTCCCTGTGCAAACAAATTGTGTCATTTTCCTGTCCACGCAATTTCAGTGATTCTTTTAAAAAAACAGTATGCAAGGCGTTCCAGTGAAACATATTTCATCGAAGTTAACACAGAACTTCCTTTTTTCAGTACCTCCTGTTCATCAGCTTCTTCAGGATGTCAGTAAGAGCACTTGCCTTTTGCATACATGAAGAGTCACTATTTGCCTGGTATATGTTATCAGGGTGTCACGTTGTACGGCCACTCTATGCATTGTGTTGTGCAAAGAGCTAGAATATTGCACGCTGATAATATCCAGGACAAAGAGTTACAGCTTATGCATAGACCATGTTAGACTATGTCCCTCTGCAATAGGTACTCATCACATGCTTTTGTGCAGGTGTACTGTAGTGATTTTCCACAATTGAAAACTTGTATCTGAAAATATAAATAATTCAGTTATTCACTGCTATTCTTAAATGATACTAAATACACTTCTGAAAACTAGTTCATACTATTACAGGATTAAAGTTTAGCAATTTTTACTCCAGCCCTCCAAATAATATAAATCCCAATACTTTCTACATGTGGTTCCCATAATTTATCTGACAGAAGAAAGGAGGACAAGTTGTCGCACCCAGGGCAGAGGTCCAAGTTGAGAGGTTCCCCCTCACACTTTGTGTGAAACTTAGTTTAAACGGTACCTACTGTACACTGTACCAGATTTGAAATAAAAAAGCAATATGCCTTACTGTACAGTCAGAATTATTACAACTGTTGGAACTAACCTAAGCTCCAGAATTTTTTTTTCAATTTTGTAAATCTACCCATGGACTCAAGTACTGTAAGATAGAAAGGGAATCAATGTGTCCAAGGAAATCATGTATGGTAACCCTACCTACATGTATCTGAATAAGGGGTTAATCAACGGTCTAGCGTGCGTTACTCACAGGATTAATGCATGATCGGGGGATAATGCAAGCGATGCACGAGGGCGGAGCCCGAGTGCATCCAGCGATAGCATACACTACCATTTGTGTGGGGGAATAATCATAAAACAAAACATTTTTGGTTACATATAACCAAAGATTTATTAAAGTGACGCCCCGTAATTTTACCGTGCGTTACTCACAGGATTAACCACGGTCAGCTGACCTGAATGGACCAATAGGATTTAGGAATCTTTACTAAGTATGAATGAACATATTTTTAAGTATAATGAAGGTTTACTTTGTTATCTACACAGCATTATAAGCAGGGAATAATATAGTGTTCAAATATTGTGTAGCAGTTTTGAAGGCTCTCAATTTTTGTCTTATAAAATTCAAATATATACTACATTAAACCAGAAAGCCAGTTGGCTTTGTCATTCTTTGCCATATAATTTTCTCAAAATTCCAAATCACTATCTGACTTATGTAGATCAAGTGAGTTAAATTTGTCCAAGAATTAAGTGAAAACCAGAAAAGCTCTTATTTGTAGCATTCCCATGTGGGCATCAACCATTTCACTGGTAAGGATTTTACAGTGTAGAATTTATATTCCAGAATGTTTCAATATCCAGAAAGAACAGTCTTTGTATGTGAAAATATCCAGAAACATAGATGTATGAATAAAAGGACATTTTCTTTTACCAATTTTGAGCTAGTAAGCTTTGCAACCATCACTTTAATAATTGTTATTAATGAATTAGAGGTCTACTAACATTGTTTATACACTGTACAAATTTTTCACAACATAACTGCCAAAGCAAAAGTCATCAAGTATTGATCATAGAGAAAATGGCAAATTTTGAGATAACTTATTGACCCCTTGAGCCACTTTTGAGGCCACTTGAGATAACTGGTTGGCCCCTTGAAGCTCAGAGGTTGAAAACAGATATGGGCCTGTGTGAGTGTGTTAAAGCAAGACTATTGATTCTTTGAAGCAGATTTCATTTACTGGATGACTGTATGTTTTGTTGAACACTTATAGAGCGAGCCCTTTCACAAAACTAAACTGAATCTGACCATACTATGTTCACCAAAAGAAAATCATAGAATTGGAGAATTCACAGGTTAAATTGTAACTTTAATTTTGGAGCTACCATGTTTTAAAGGTTTCAGACTTGACACCTGTTGACCTCATTTGACCTATGACCTCTACCAATTTCAAGACGGATTTTGCACTCACCTTGGCTGGATCTACATAATAAGAATGAAATTCAAGAAAGATGTACTTCTTCAGTTAATGTGTTAACAAGATTTTCAGACTTTGACTTAAATGTTGACTGCAAATGACCCTTGACCTCCACCACTTTCAATAGGGTTCCTCTACTCAATATGGGACATCAACGTGCCAAGCATGAGATTCATCAAAGCTTCTCTTCTTGCCATATCCTGTTTACAATGTTTCCACAATTTGACCACTGGTGACCTAGTAAACAATAGCAGCCGAGAACTTTCTACGTACATGCCAAGTTTGAAGTTCATCCAACTTTAGAATATTGAGTTATCATGTCTTCAAGGTTTTTACAGTTTGACCTCTGGTGACCTAGTATGACCTTTGATGCCAGCCCAAAAAAATAGCACCGAGCATTCAATATGGTGCATCTATATACAAGGTTTGAAGTCCATCCAACTTTAGTTCTTTATCGTGTTTACAAGCCAAAGCATCACATACATACATACACACACGCACACAGCATGATGACCGCATTTATTCCTTTTGCTTTCAGCAAGGAATCATAAACTGCTATGAATCTTTGCAGTCACATAGCAATTTGACCATTACGCATGGTAGTTTGTGATGCAATACTGGAAAATTATGATGATAAAGACCCACAAGAATGTAATCAACTGTCATAATGTTTTCAGGGGCATTGGTTGGGCACACAGAAAGGCCCACGTGAGGGAAACAAGCATAGCCTGAAGGTCAAAACATTTTGTATCATTTAGGTTCATTCTTGAAAACATGTACATTGAATCACTTACTTAATATTCCTTCATACTGCTTCAGAGGTGAAGTGGCCATGAACCTGGATAGGTCTATATTGGTTTGAATGTATTATTGACATCTTAAAATTACTTTTATACTCTATCATAACAAAAACAAATTGTTGACTGCCCTTTCTGTTACAATTTATTTTTTTTCCCCTTCAAATGATATCCCTAGAACTTGATGCACCAACTACATGATGGTTTTATGCATATATGTGAAAAGTATTCAATTTTCAAATTTCCACACAAATATGCAGCTGAATCTTATTATTTTTGCATATATCCACTGCTTCCTTTGGGGTTCACGGAGCAAACGAAAACTTTACAGTTTAACAGCTATGTAATTTCCTTGTCAAATATTAAGGTCAAAACTTCAGATCAAGGGAAGGAAATACTGTTGGATAGGAAAATCCTAATTTGATGACACTAACAATTTTAAGTCATGACACAAATTATTTCAGCAGAGTTCACTGTTAAACATTAAGTGTAAGTCAAGGCATTTTGTAAATGTTCATTCCCTACTGTCAGAAATTCAGTATTTTCTAGCAGTCGTGAATCAGAAAATATGTTGAATAATCAGACAATCAAAATAGCATGTAAACTGGCATTGAATCCCTTTTAAAGGTATTGAAGACTCGCCCCAAACCGCGTGCAGCCCTCTGAAAAAGTTAGCTTTCTGTTGCTTGCAAGTGAAGTAATTTTCTTGTCGCTACAAAATGCAGACAGTAATGAAACGTGATACCTTGTTATCTTTTATCTAGACCTGAGATGTCCATCGCTGCTATGTACACTGTGTTATGGGTATTGACTGAGTATTGACTGTACACTAGTGTCTAATTACCGACGGTAGCAAGCTGTGTGTGTATTTTCTGGGATCGATGGTCGTGTCTTACACTTCTGTTACACCTTATTCGAAACTAGGTCAGATTACCGGCATCAGACGTTTCTTTGTGCGCGAGTCTTCACTCCCTTTAATATTTTGGCAATAATCAGTTTTGTTTTACTTAAGGTTTATCACTGCAGGTTGTAATGTTGCGCCCTAACATAAGTACTTTATTTATTTATTTAACATTAAAGGGTAAACTCGGTTGGCGTAAAGCTAATCTGCCCGAGGCCCTATAGGTTCATGTTTGGCCTAAAGTTAGGCTAATGTTTGGATAACTTAGTATATTCTGTATTGTTCTAAAATAATGTTAGATTATACATGTGAGGACCTCCGTCAACTTTTTCTGACGTCTAATATGACCTTCGTCGACTCTTACTGTGAACCTCTCTAAACGTTAAGCCTTTCCAAGGCCTAACGTGGCTTACATTATCACCAAAAATCCTTCAGTGAGCAGACACTACTGACGTTAGGCTGTATCCAAGCACATGCATTTACATATGCCTAGGCATAAAGTGAGCATATCCTAGCCTATACGGGAGCACAGTGCTCATTGTGTTCGTGGTTTTCCATAAATCATACACACATAACAATACATATTTACATTGCACGAAAGAATCTTACCACAAAGTTTGAAAAATCGGTCGTCGTTATTTATAGCATCAGAACTGCAAGATATTTGATAAATTGGAAAGTTTTCCCTCTTATGAGTCTGAGGTAAAGACCATTACGAACGTCCTGAACACTACAATGCTTGTATATAAAATTACTGTCGTCTGCATTGGTTTGTAAACAAGGCTCTTGCACTGTAATAAGCTATTGGCTACTTGCTTTGCTTTTTGCATTCATAAACAATTGTCAGCAGGGGATATCCAGTAGAAATTAACGTTTTTCAAAAAATTGCAAATACACCTAGTGTAAAATGTTTAGGATGAAAAAGAATAAAAAGTTACCGTTATTCCCTGCCTATGTTTAGATAGGTGACAGTGTTTGAGACTATTTCATAACGTGAGGCAGTTACATTTCTGTGGGTTGCCATCAACAAAGTGTAGTGGGCTACATTTCTAACATCATAATTTTCATAACAACAGAGGCCGCATTTCTACTTTGTTGGCAAAATTATCTACAAAGTTAAAAGCACAGTTCGCTCAATGTATTTATTGCTTCCTTAGTCTAGTTTGTCACGTGGTTTTACATGACGCCCCATCTGCATTGTTCCAGCACGAGAACGGACGACCAGATAACTGCACTAAGGTACTGCTTGTCAACACAGCTGTCGATCGTCTGCAACAAAACATTAATAAATAGAGGACGCTGTACAGGAACTACGAAGCCATAACCACTTAACGTTATCCCACAATCTATAATATTTTGAGCAATTTCTACACAGTAGAGACTCATCACCGACTTATATACATGATCCACTTCGGACATCATGAAAATCATTATAATCAGTATAAATTATGCTACGTTATCGACTTACTATATATACCGATACCACCTGCCTCAATTCCCCCTAAATTTAAGACAATATATAGTTTTTCGCCCAGTAGGCCTACACTCTCCAAAGTGAAACACGCACCCATCTTTTAGTGCTTCATTCCTGCCACCCGTAATTAGAACGTCTTAGATGGCCAAAAGAAGTTTGACAAATACTTTTGATCCTTCTCGTTTCAATATCCCTCCAAATCCGGTAAAGACGCTATTAACAGCCGAGTGGCCAGTGTAACAATTTGTACTCAGTCTACAATATCATCAAGAATATTACAGCCAGTATTCCATATACCAACTTGTGTAAAAGTAAGTGGGCCTGACGTTTCGATCCTAGCAGGATCTTCTTCAGAGGCTGAATGACAAGTAACAGTAACAGAAGGGACAAATACACGCACAAACTACAGATAGGTTAATGAGCAGGGTGAGCACAGAAGAGATAGATGTAAGAGGATTAGTAGACAAGGAATGGAGAGAGGAAAGAAACCAACAGGGGGAAGAGGAGAGGTAGGAGATACACTGTAGAGGGACAAGGAGATGATTAAGGGAAGAGGGTAGGGAGTAAACTAGAGAAGGACAAAGACAGAAGAAAATATTGGAAGAGAGCCACGAGAAGTGGGGTGTTAGAGGGGGGAAAAGGGGAGGGGCAGCAAAAGAAAGGTTAGTCATGTCCATAAACAAGTTGGCAGAACGGTTTTATGTAGAAAAGAAGTATGTAACAGGGAAACATTATTTCCCAAAGAGCTTATATTTTACTTTCTGCGTGATAACCTGCAAATGCTCATTTTTCATAGGCCGACAGGGCCAATCGTCTGCCGTCACTATGTAGGGTATTCAACAAAACAAAATGTCGTTCAAATAATCAATGGAATGAAATGTAGTAAATCAATTGACAATTAATTACTATTCATATCAAGGTAGTTTTTTACGCGTTTCATTGATTGATTGTATACAAAGAATAACAATAAACATCGGAAAGTTTGAATATGGAACTAGAAATTTCGAGATAAAATGTCGTAATCTCGGGGATGAAACTTCAAATTTGTGAGATTGAATGTCGAAAGTTTGAGATCAAAGTCGAGGCCGTGTTTATATTCATCGTTTGTATAAGCACTCTGCACAACACGATCATTTTGTTCGAGTATTTCTGACAAGCAAAATTTTTAAATAATAGGTCGGGCATCCAAACTATCCGGCGGTGGTACCAACCAGTTTTAATAAATGAAGTTTTACCAACGGTAGAAACCTATCGAACATAGGCTACGTAATACAAAGTTATGTCCTTCAACGAGAGCGATACGGGACTTTGTCCGTCACTGACCTCAAATTTGGACAATGGCACGGTAGGCCTATGTAAACCTATATAGGCGGCTAAGATTTACAGATTTGATAATTGTACTGTATTTATTTTCGTAATCATATCGCCCTTCTACATACCATGTAGCTTACTTAGACAATATCAATTCATTCCAGACAAAACTGGCGAATATGAATCTATACGTAACATGACATATTTGATGGATCATTGCTCTGATCGGAGCTCGATTACACATGTTCGCGGTAACTATTAACCCACGAACGTCACGATTGTCCCCAAAACCGCAAGATTCCCGACAACCGACACTGTCACCTTACGGAAAATATTTTTGAAGGGAGCCGAGGGGGGAGGGGGTCGGACGGAGATGCTACACATCTCTCAGAGGCGGTAGCCAGGTCCGGTGCCCCAGGGACTATACATATCAACGCGCCTCTTTTTGTAATCTTCTCTTTCCCTCCAGTGCGTAATAGTCCGAATACGCGTCTTTTCCCCATATTTCTTCACGTCCTTCCATTTTCTCCGGGTCACCTAATCGAGGACGGGTCCCGGTCTCCCTTCGCCTCTCTTAAATCAGGATTTTACTCCAAAGTAAGCAGTTAGGTACAGAAAGAATACTGCAATTGGAGGAACTTTTGAAAAGAACAAGTTTCGGCTAGAAAGGAATTCGAACCAGTGATCCGGATAACAATTATTGTGCTGTTATTTATTTACTTCGCAGGCTGATAAATATTTCATCAATACTAGCCAGTAAGCCTGGGTATTTTGTTCTGCCTTGACCGTTATAAGGCTAAGGAGGGGATGTATGTAAACAGAATTTTAATTGTGTAGATCATAGTTAAACAAAGCAAAATGAGACAATGTTGACATCAGGCCTTTATTATGTTTACCTTTCCTTTATTTTTTAAAAATGGAATACTCCTTTAACATTCTTTTTAAGAAAACCACCCCAACATACAGGCTGGGAATGGAAACCAAACAACTTAATACTCACTCAATCCCAGTCCTCTTACATCAAAACTGTAACCGCATGATCCTGAAAATGTTACGTCAAGTGATTATGATGAGTTATCCTTGGAAATGGAATACAAACTAAAGTACACTTTGTTTTTTGATGAAAACAAAAGTTGTTGAAAAGTGCAGTTTTCTTGAAAAACAAGCTTTCAAATACTGTACGTTGTGGTATAGAATGCAGAGAGTTCATCTGCCATGGAGTTTTGTGGTGGTCTTATGGTTTTGCCCCTCAATTCAAAGTCACATCTCCCACTGCCCTGTGAATTTTGTTAATCCCACCCTCCCAGTGGCGGAGCGTCCATACAGTCAGAGGGGGCGGATGCCCCCCCTGATGGACTCAAATGGACTACTGGCGCCCTTTGCAGCTTTTGACAACTTTTTACTTATTCAGGATTATTGACTTTTTTATTGCGCTCTCAAATACCTATTGACATTTGTCACATTTTATTGGTGTAGTTTTCTGACAAAATGGCGATGACACCTATTTATTCTTCGTTTATCTGCAAATTAGCAAGGCCCGGAAAGGGTCATTTCCTGCGATCTAGGAAGTATCTTTACTCAAAAAAATTCTGTACGCTCCGCGCCAACCTGTGGTGGTGCTCCGCTTAGATAGTGTCGAAAGCACCCCTACAGACCATTCTCGCCCCCTCTGCACCCTCCCCCTTGTCAGATTGAACCCTATTCTGCTGCCTCTGTTGGGTTTGCTACAGATGAGAAGTGTTTTAAGCTTGGTAATCCAGCAAACATAGATTGATCAGCCCCAGGTGCAGCTGAAAGCAGCTTTTTTTGCATTTGTCCAGTAAATTTGACCAAACCTATGGAGCATTGTCGAACTAAGCCCACCCTCCTTACTAATTTCATGAAATAAATGTTAATGAGCAAGTGATTAATGACTTTGTGTTCTCTTTTGAACATTTTGTCACTCAGACGCATTTCAAACTATGATTTAATAATCACAAAAGGTTTTGCGATATTTTCTTTTCAAATTTGGATAGTAAGCTGATGAACTAGGTTGATATAAGAATTTACTAAATGAGCAGAAATACTTATCAGAATCACCTCAAAAGCTGCTTTAAAAAAAAAGTAAATGTGTCAAAATAGAAATGTAACTTTCACTGACGGTTGTCCTTTAACAGATCGAAACTAAATTAGTTTATAATTCAACTTTAAATATTCATGTCAACTTTCAAAATGAATTTTCAAACAGTGGAATGAGCCAAATGATCCTCACTGTGGTTACTTACCACAATTACTTGCTCCATTGACTTACACAGTAAACACATCCATTTCCAAGCGGGCATCGTCAAGTGTACCGTAGGAACTAATGCACAATTACGTACTTCTGCATAGAGCCTTGTACTTGTACTCATACTGAGGGAATTCTCTATGTATATACTTGTACTCGTGGTGTTGTACTACAGGCCAGCCATATGTGATGGCTGATAATTTGGAATATGATGGCACTTGAAAATTGGCAAACTTTGACAGATTTGATTGACAGTGATGTGAAGGGCACGTGACCTGTTCCTACTTGAGGTTAAATAACTCAATTAATTGCTCCATGGACTTACACACTAAAGTTGTCATTTACGGCTGCAGAAAACAACAGGGTTCTTGTACTCATTAAGGTACATCCATATACCAAGTATGAAGTAAATCCAAACTCCACTTTGTGAGTGAACCTGTTTACAACGTGTTTGGACTTTGACCTCAAATGACTTTTAACCTCCACAGAAAACAATGAGTTTCTCCTACTCAATATGGTGCATCCACATACTAAATATGAAGTTCATCCATCTTACGGTTTTTCAGTTATTGTATTTACAATGTTTTCAGACTTTGACCTCTGTTGACCTCCACATACAACAATGAGTTTCTCCTATTCAATATGGTGCATCCACGTACTAAATATGAAGTTCATCCACCTTATGACTTTCCAGTTATCAGACTTTGACCTTTGTTGACAAGAGGAGATGTAGGTTTGAATGATTCCTCGCTTTGGACAAAAACAAGTTTATATGACCTTTGACCTCTTATTCCTGTACACTGCCTTTCATCGTCACTCACAATTGTTACCATCTTTGGTCAAAATTAGATTAAGCTCTACTATCTAAGATCTATTTAAGAAATATTTCATTTTTCAGCCAATTATGTTGTAGCTCAATTGACTTTTGCAAAGTGAATTGTATCGCCTACTATAGATCCCACACTGTAGAATAGAAACCAGTTCATGTTATCTGAGTTGTACCAATGACAGATATTAACCCATCTAGCAATATACAAAATTTGTAACTTATCTAATAGACAGATGTAATCTTTGTAATTGAAATACAAAACAATTGAAAAACTGAAGTTATGAAAATGCTTGGCTTAAACGTTTGAGAAGGTTCTTAACATTACCACCATTCCGAAAATTGGATTTGTATTTCACTGAATATTTTCTGCAAATGATTTTGCAAATTTTGCAATGTAATTCTCTCCAAAAGAATTTCAAAGATAACAAAATTTACCAGTAAATTTAAGTTTTTCTTATTTAAAAAAAAACTTGTTTGGAAATTTTTCTCATGATATTGTCCACACTTAATGCTCTCATGTTAATTCTTTCATCTTTCTGTCTCAACTTTTATCTGTCGGAAGCTTCTCCCATGGAGAGGCGAGTAGAGTGATGATAGCACCCAATCCAAATATTTCTTCAATCATTTTTCTTCCCACCCAGAATACATCTTCATCTTTTGCTTCAGCCTTCTGATACAACATGGCCAATGAATTCATCAAAGTTTCATCCATCTTCCATCGTTGTTTACTTGTTCTTTCACTCCTCCGAGTAATCTTCACCGTGTTCCTCCTGTAGGAAGCCTCGTCCAAACCCCATGCTGGATGAGGATGAATCGCTCCATCTGCTGCTGCTGTCGTCGTCTTCATCCAATGAGGAGGATACAGAGCTCTCATCAAGCTCTGGGATAGTCGCATTCTCCAACTGTTTTGAAGAGATCCCGCTATTTTTATCTTAAGAGAATAAAGAAGGCAAAGACATTAGTCAATAAAGTCCGGTTGAGGGATGTTGTCAACTTGTTTCAAATTTGTTAAGTTTATTATTTCCCAAATGTTATGAACCGAACATAAGCTCTGAAATGTTTATCCTTTCAGTGAAGGACTTGATATGGGTTCATAATCTTTTGTTAGAACTGCAGAATACAATTTATTTTACCTCCTTGTACAAGCACAAACAAATATGCTATATCAGACTATATTTCTTCATCTGTTTTGTACTACTAATGATGATAAGTGGCTACATAAAAATGCTTTTTACTAGAAAATGGTGTTTCCAATAAACCTGTTGTCTGCCTTGTGCCAAACATTTACTTACTTTCAGGTAAACTGATTGCTTCGCTATCATAACCGTAGTCATCTTCTTCTTTCCATCTCTCACAGTCAATGCTCAGATATGGCAGCTGTATAATAAAACAACATGAACATGTCAATGCTCAGATATGGCAGCTGTATAATAAAACAACATGGACATGTCAATGCTCAGATATGGCAGCTGTATAATAAAACAACATGAACATGTCAATGCTCAGATATGGCAGCTGTATTATAAAACAACATGAACATGTCAATGCTCAGATATGAGAGCTGTATAATAAAACAACATGAACATGTCAATGCTCAGATATAGCAGCTGTATTATAAAACAACATGAACATGTCAATGCTCAGATATGGCAGCTGTATTATAAAACAACATGAACATGTCAATGCTCAGATATGGCAGCTGTATAATAAAACAACATGAACATGTCAATGCTCAGATATAGCAGCTGTATAATAAAACAACATGAACATGTCAATGCTCAGATATGGCAGCTGTATTATAAAACAACATGAACATGTCAATGCTCAGATATGGCAGCTGTATTATAAAACAACATGAACATGTCAATGCTCAGATATGAGAGCTGTATAATAAAACAACATGAACA
>JAIPMN010003005.1:1221-17713 GCA_020650975.1 Apostichopus californicus | reverse complement strand
TCACCCCCCCCCCCCCCCGCCCCCAATAATTTGGTCGCTGTTGGCAAATTTTGGGTCTGTCGGCAAAAGGAGAAAAGGTGAAGAGAGCGGAAGGGGAAGAAAGAAGGAAAGCTGAATAGAGAAAAGGAGCGACGCCTGCAAGTTAAAAACCTCTCGGCAAATAACTGATAATTTCACGGCCGTCAGTATAGCTACTGTAGCCAGGCTCAGCTAGACGAGTGCCAGAATCGCCGGAACTCAGTGAAAGAAATGGAATTAAAGGCTTCCGTATAGGCCGCAGCCCACGAGTCGTGCTATCGTGTGTATGGAAGCATATAGGCCCGTCAGAAACACGGAATTACGACATGTCGCAATTAGATTTACAACATGACGTAAATAATTATGACACGAACCTATTAGAATTACTACACGGCCTTAGCAATTACAACACGACGCAATAATGTTGTTAATCTTGCTTAAAGGAAATTTTATTTAGAGTCGTGTCGTAAATCCATGTCTTAAATATTTACAACGTGTTGCAATTATTTACGTCGTGTTGTAATCCTACGTTAATATTTTTTAATAATTCAGAGCCGTGCATTGTGGGATTTAGAGTCATGTTAATATTCGTCCAATCACAGTAAGCCTTACAAAAAGCCTACATTGTAGCGCCCTAGCTAGCCATGATCTGTAACTGTAAATTGTAATTTGTGAAGCAACATGGCTGCTGGTGCCAGGACAACGCCATTGTCTGCGTTCCTTTCACGCATTTCATCACTATCAACCCAACTTGTTAATTCCATAAAACAACCGTCACCTCTGCCTCACATGGAAGGCAACCTGAATCAACTTCGGAGTGCTCTAACACAGTTGGGACGGCTGCAAGCAAGTATCGATGCTACATTGTACCAGCATTTATTGGATGAGTTGAATGTTAGTATACTAATACTACGCTACCACCACCACTTATAATCATGCTACTGGCACCACAGAACTGCAGTTCTCCGTAGGTGGAGGGGAGTGTAACCACAGAAATCATATACCTAGAACTGGGTTCGAATCAGCTGTTTGCAGCAAATTGGGCGCGCGTTGCATCATGGGAACTCTACCCAAAACAACTAGGCTAGGCCTAGCCTACAAAGTTTAATAATATTGGCTCCTTTTATAAATGCTAGCGTTTACGATGCACGTACTACCAACCTCGGGAAAACGGAGCAGGTAGTTCAAAATCTTCCAAATCGTCTTCATCCATGATTTATAATAACGTGTTGGGTGGCAAAAAAACAATTCAGGGGTGGGTCGATCCGGTTGTTGGACGGGAAAATTCGACCCGGTAACACATGTACGTACGTGCATTTGCCTGCTAGGTTTGTAAGGAGAGCTTTGATTGGTCGAATTATAACACGACGTAAATAATAACAACGCGTTGTAAATATTTAGGACATGGATTCACAACACGACTCTAAATAAAATTTCCCTTCAACAAGAATTAACAACATGTCGTAAAACATATTGCGTCGTGTTGTAATTGCTAAGGCCGTGTAGTAATTCTAATAGGGTTAGGGTTAGGCATAATTATTTACGTCATGTTGTAAATCTAATTGCGACATGTCGTAATTCCGTGTTTCTGACGGGCCTATGCTTCCATACGTGTGACAACGTGTTGTTATTATCCTCTGTTCAGAATGACGTCATCGCAGATGTCATTCGTTCTCCGTGGAAAACTTAAGGACACGGCTCACGAATTGTACACAATTTTTAACGTTTCTCGCTTGTATATCAAAGAATTTTGTTATTTCTAATTACCGGAAAGTTTTCTGAACATTTTCATCACATTTCATCACTCATTGCGATGGTTTGAGCCCGAGAGGCGTAGGCAAATCCTAATTACATTCACCAATGTTCAGCAATCAGAATCTGACTTCCTAATTTCAAGCTGCGATTTGTATAATCTACTTTCCAATATAAGGTACCGGTATGCAATTTTTCTTCGTTATCCAATTAATTCTTCTTCTGCCGACTGCCATAAAAATAATATCGAAATGGAAATTCTACGGTGCCAAATTTGACTTAAAATATGCACCAGATTGCATCTAAAGACGTTTCAAAACTAAACATAAACCCCTCCCCCATTGTAGTCACCACTTCCAGGTTCGTCGCAAATCAAATTCTCCACCCCCCCCCCCCCCAACAAAAAAACCTTCGCTACGCCCCTGATGAAGGCTATATATAGCTCAGCTTATCTCTAGATTATTACTTTATTACCGACTTTGAAATATTAACGACGTATTTTAGGCAAACAGGGGAATCATTTTGTTAATAGATTGGATAGGATTCAATAAAAACCTGTTTTTAAGGTCAATATACATACTGTTTGAAGAAGAAAGAAAAACGGAATGACGTTGAGACCCGTGATTAGTTTTTGTCAGGATTGAGAATATGAAAGAAAAGACAAAAAAATCTAATCTTGATGTAAAAGCCGTGCGTGTGAAATTACAATTAAGTATTCATGCGATCTTCTTTACGATCGCGATGATGGCGAGCTTCGGTTCGTATACAACAAATGAATAAAGTACAAGGGTTCCCTAGCAACAGCAGACAAAAACTAGGTCCGGCTTCAATTATCATGATAGGCTATATAGATTCACATATACATGCATTCATTTTTATTTGGCTGTAAGCGACTCGGTATACCACTTAGGAGTAAACCTTTTAAAGACTATTATTATAGTTGACTAATTAAATGTCCGGTGCCGCTATTTGTGTGCTAGATTGAAATCTAGTAGTTGAATTTGAAACTTGATAGCCTTTGATAATCCGTCTTTTCCATTAATGGCCTACGCTTCTACTTGACTTCCTTAATTCGGCGGTGAAAATTGTCAAGTCATTGTGTCAAGTCATGTTAAATCTGTCTAGAGATGAGATACGTGAATTTCAGTAACGAGAGACAAGAAGTCTAAGACAACTTTAAAATGATGGTCACTGAGTGACGTATGACCATCGAGCCATTGTCAAATAGTACATGCGTGTGATTGGTTGGAGAAAAACGGCCTGCGGTAAGCTATCGCATGTGTTTCTTTTATAGACTACAAAGCGTTATTCTCTCTCTCTCGCTCAATCTGTCGTATTATAAGTACACGCGGAAAAAGTCGCCTCCACACTTCTTTCCATTCTTTCTGTCTGATTTTAGTTGTCATTAAGATATCTTCATCAAGAATATACAGATATTTCATATTTGAAATGATTATCTTAATATTGTCATATATATAGCTTTCATCATAAGTTGGCCGGATACTTAAGTCTCAAAAATGCGCATGCGCCACTCACCGAGTATCCACAGTTGGATGACTTCGCACTTTTCGGTTCTGAAATCTAGGAAACTAAAATATAACTATATGGTCTTTTATGTCATCTCAACGTTTCATTTTTTTGTGATAAATCTAAGGAATACCAGATACTTTTGGGATTTGATGCCAGATAGACCGGAAGTTATCGAACACTGGAAGCAGTTTTATCTATTAATTTTTGCGCGAGATTTACATCGCTGGAATAAAGAATATATTCTAATTTGATAGGGTGAAATTACATAGGCTGTTTAACCTGACCTGTGATAATTATAGACAGTGCTAATTAGTAAATAATAAATTACAAACACCTTAGTTTCTTTATATGATCATCTGCTGATCCTGATGCAGCATTAGCAGTGCTTGTCACGGTCATCTTTAATGCTCGGTGGTGTAAGGGATTCATCCTCCAGCAAGATACATTGGAGTTGAATTTTCTAGTGAGTTTGTAGAATAGAAAACCATTACCTACATTTCTATCTCGGAAATCAGTCAAAGACCAATGTTGCCGTTTAACGAGTTCATTTGTGAATTTGAAACTGATATAAGGTTTTCATACTGTGGTAATATGATCGATGACGTAACATTCGGAATTTGAGGGGCTCAAAAGTGCTTTACTAAACGATCGATTTAATTATTGATATAAGAAAAAACTATGGCGGCCGTGGACGAAGAAAATCTCAAGGGGACAAATAAAAAATGGTTACCCCGTGATTTGAGACCTCTTTTACTGAGTATGCAAATTCTTGGCGTTTATCACTCTCCTAAAAAATTTACTTACAAGGAAAATGACGACGGAAGTAGACAAAGGAAAGCTGCCATTTTGCAAAACGTATGGCATCTCACATGCGTTGTACTTATATTATTTAATTTTGTTAGAAGTTTAATTTCTCTCTGGTGGTCAGAGTTAAATATCTCTCTGTATGCCAAATGTATATTTGTTGCATGGTACATGCAGTGCACCCTAAACTCTGTTTCGTTTTATCTTTCTATCGTCTGTAAAAGTCGACTTCCCGCCTTTTTCGAGTACTGGCATACTTACTGTAACGGGTGCTGTTTTAGGTCTCCTGCAGCCCTCCTCGATCGTAAGTGGGTGAGCAAAATTTCCCTCTACACTACAGTTATTGTTTGGGTTCTTATCATAGGTAACGTGGTAGGAACGACGGTCCAAATGGTCACCGTTGCTCCAGAATATAGGCAGATTACTGAGCCTTGGAAGAGCGATATTGCTTTAATTGTGTCACTAATAGTTTTTATCTTTGCGTCGGGAGCGTGGTTATTCCCAATAGCATTCTTTCACGTTTTATGTAAGATTTTATGGCAGCAGTTTAATGTGCTGGAGAAATCGTTAGCTATTTCAGAGCCCTCTTGCGATAAACTTGACTTTATACGTAGACAACATACACATTTATGCCAAGCTGTACAAAGAGCCGATGCAGTATTTGGTCCAGTTTTGGGAATCGCATACATTACCAATGTACCACTCGCTATTTTTCTGGTCTACCAGCTCTTTTTTGCTGGGTTTGGATTGTACGAGTTCCTTTTGACGTCATTTTGGGCTATTATGACGTGCACAATGATTGCTGTTGTGTCATTTGATGCTGCAGTTGTGAATGAAAAGGTGAGTTAAAAAATAATAATACCTTTTAAATTGAGTAGGGCGAGGGAAAAGGAGGGTAGAGCGAAGGGAAGGAGGGATAGTACCGTTGGGGTGACCTGTTATTGTGTGATGTTTGCCGTGATTTTGATCACAATTACGCATAAAATCACATTGTGCATATGTGAGGTTGTGTAACTGCACGCAGAACTGTTGCGATGCACTTCTGATTGTGATTGACTAGACGAATGACGATACCGTAGGCGATCTATTGTTATAAGTTGATGATACTTTTGTTTCTAGTCCATATGTTCAACTTCACCTCTCAAATCACATTTGCAACATATGGAATAACAAACTTTCTAGACTTTGCGCAATATTCCATATTGTAACAAAATGTCCGAAATATTCAACAACATAATTACCTCTCCATAAAAAAAGGTTTTCCCTTAGTTTATTCAAATTCTACTTCAATTCATTCAACGACAGAATAAGTTTGTCTGACAAGAACTGTAATGTGTAAAAGTAGGAGGGCCTAACGTTTCGATCCTACCGGGATCTTCTTCAGAGGCTGAATCGATTCAGCCTCTGAAGAAGATCCTGCTAGGATCGTAACGTCATGCCCTCTTACTTTTACACATTCTCTTACACGGGCTCTTTGGTGGATAAGCAGTTTGCCAACAGTTTTGTTTTATTAAGAAACTTTTATGTGTAAGCCATTGCTTGAGTCGTAGCGTCTCGGTGGGTTATGAGTTCATTTGGGTCAGCGTTCAAAAGTCAAGTGTACAATATATCATGTATAGCATTTGGTCATTATGCACCAAATTAGCCAACACCCTCAAGCCATGATTGGATTGGTATCAGACTTTCAAATATTTATTTTAACGCCAAGTTCACGTGGTCAAAGGTCAAGCTTGACCGAATTTGTGTCACAAACTGGCGCGATTTTCGTCTAAACCGAAATATAAAACCTAAATATGCAGAAACAAATTTTGGGATGAGATTTGCAACTTAATTGATTGCTTATAATACCTGTACTCATTTTTTACACTGTGATGAGCTCCCCCCCCCCCCCCTCCCCCTTCCAGTACCACTTTTCGAAAAATTGCCAACAAAATATAATACTAACCATTCAAGTTTTAAAGGCATTGAAGACTCACCCTAAACCGCGTGCCGCCATCTTTAAAAAGTTAGCTTTGCGTTGCTTGCAAGTGAAGTTTTTTTCTTGTCGCTACAAAATGCAGACAGTAATGAAACGTGATACCTTGTTATCTTTAGCTGGAACTGAGATGTCCATCGCTGTATCGTTTGAACACTGTGCTGTGGGTATTGACCGCAGTTGTATATATGTACTCACTGTACACTAAAATCTAATTACCGACGGTAGCAAGCTGTGTGTGTATTTTCTGGGATCGATGGTGATGTCTAACACTTTTGTTAAACCTCATTCGAAACTAGGTCAGATTACCGGCATTAGACGTTTCTATTTGCGCGAGTCTTCACACCCTTTAATTCAGTGAAACTAGGGGTGTAAGGCGGAGAGCATGAGTCTCCGCCTTTGTTGTGAGTTTCTCCGCCTTTTCTCCGCCTTTGAAATGAGTTTGTTTCTGTTTTGTCTTTCTTTTTCCTTTTTTTTTTTCTTTTGTGCAATAAATTGTCAAGAGAATATTAGATCTGATTCTATGAGTACATTCATCACGTAGGGATGAGAAAATAAACTGCTTAGGTTTCGCGGGATCGTCTGCCATTCATACATATACAAATTCATTCATATATAGAACGCTATCGTAATCTATTCAACCTTTTAAAAAAAAAATTAAATCTAAGTTGTCTTGGTTAAAATCACCGGTCGCTTTGATAAACTCAAACACGCCTAAACTTAATGACGATTAAACGCGTTGCTCGTAAGAACTTGAAATCAATTTGTACGATGTTTACCTAAAAAAATTCATAGAAATTTAAAAACAAATATGCCACCCTGTCTCCTTCCACTTCTCTGCTTTTCATTCTCTCACCTTTCTAAATTTATTAATTTTGTTCTTTAATGGACTTATTCAGGAAACGTGGATTGTGAAAGGATGTTGAAGTTATGGCGATAATGGAAAGACTGTCGAAGCATATATAAAATTATTGACATTGTACTCAGAAGATAAAAACTTGGGTTCGTCTCGTTATTGAGAAATTTGCTTGTGATATATAGTATATTTTATTACAGCAATACAGTCTGTTGCCGGAAACGGAGTATTAAATAGTACTTGAAAGTGTCATGATTAGAAAATCTGCATATACGTTTATAAAAGTGTCGCCGGTAAAGTTATGAATCAGGAATATGTGTAGACAGTGGCGTAGGAAGGTACTTTTGAGTGGGGGGCTGAAGACTGATGGCCGGCCTGGGGGAGGGGTCTATTTTTTGCATTTCCAGGTGGCCTCAGATGCAATTTGGTGCAATATAGCACACTTCAACACCCACTCCATTTTGTAAATAATTTTGCATTTTCACCTGGACTTAGATGCAATTTGGTGCTCCAAATGAGATTTTTTTTCTCATATGGAAATGAAAAAAGGGGTTTTCTGACTTGCGAAGCGGGGCGCGGAATGATACTTCCGCCCCCATATTTTTCACTGGGGGCTGGCGTCCCCCCCCCCCAAGCCCCCCGGTTCCTACGCCCTTGTGTGTAGATGAAATGTGTCTTTCATGTGAACCCCCCTTGCAGGCCCATAAAATATGGAGAATGTTGAGAGTAAGGAATAATAGATATAATAAAATTGTAACGATTCCATCCTTTCGGTAATTAGGGCACTCGGAACTCTAAGGGATCTGTATATTGTAATATGACTTTATTATATTTATTACCGTCCAGTAGCGTAACTCCTATGAGCTCGGACCGTGCTGAGCCGGGGGCCCCGACCAAAAGGGGGCCCCCGCTATACCGATGCACAGAAAAAGGGTACCTCTTTGGACAGGGAGGGCCCGTTTTTAAAGGGAAAGGAAAACTCATGCAAGACTCAATGTTGTTTCTCACTCATACAACTTTTAAGATGTATCCAGAAACCGAATTCCTCATTCCATGGTATATAGTAACAAAGAATTGTTATAGCTATGTTGATAGTACTGTTCTGTCATTTCTCTGGATGCATTTTAGCATTAAAACATATTTGTCAGCTGGAAACAATGTGTAAATGCTAAATGGCCATTCAAATGTTCTAAACCAAGACCTCCTGCATTGATCCTGCATTAATCCTTAGACCTTGGACCCATGGGCGTCCGCAGGGAGGGGCAAGGGGGAGCACTTGCTCGCCTGGAAAATCACAAATTGTAAAAAAATAAGCATTTGACTTTTCAATGATTTCACCCAACCAACAGTTCTCTAGTTATGTTCATTGCATACGGACCCATATGCATTACTGAAATTATTGAAAGTCAAAATCATAAGACATGAAATCTCAAAATAACCAATGTGTAAAATTGTAAATGCAACTTGGAACCCCCGGGAAGTGTCTTTTCCGACGATCTAGGAGTATATTTTTAGCAAAAAAAAATTTGTTGTAACGCTCCGCGCCAACCGATGGTGGCGCTCCGTTTAGATAGTATCAAGTGGTGTGTTTCACCTATATGACCTACTGATCCTCCCCCCCCCCCTCTTGTGAACATTTCTGCGGACGCCCTTGCTTTAACCTCCTTATAGGGGCCCCTTTGGGCCAGGAGCCGGGGCCCCTTCAGGCTAATCGTTACGCCACTGTTTTCGTAAGCATCATTATCATGATCATCACAAACATCATCATCACAACCATCATCATCATCATCACCATCATCATCGTCGTCATCATCATCATCATTATTATTATTTGTTTTATTATTATTTTAATTTTTTAGGCGCATGCTCTCAAGGAAGCGGTTTATGCTCTGGAAATAAAGGACGGCGATTTAAGAGCTCTCCAGGTAGGATTTCGGTAAACTTTCGTAATAAATTTATTTTTAAACCGGATTATTAAATTATTGTAGTGTTCCGACTTCGATAGCTTCATTCTTCCAGTGTTGCTTTTAGAACTCAGAACTATATGCAGAACATATATAATTGATACAGTCAGTCATTAAATGTAGGCAGATGCTAAAAGGACTGTTAAAGTGTAATCTGTATTGTTCGGGTTATGTTTCTATGTCGCTTCTTGTTTCAAAACCATCTACCTTCACAAAATATGTGCTAAATGTTTGCAAATGCCCCTTAAAATAGCTCATTGAGTTTGTTTAACAAATTTATCAAACCATTATCACATATCGTAAGATTGTAACCAATCAAACAGAGACATATACCCCTATATTTCTCTACATTATATGAAAGTTTATGAGTTTATGAATACTGAATGACGGTGATTCGATTCTCAACATTTCGTCACCCAGACAGTTTTCTCTTCTTATTTTTCACATGCAATAATCGAACCAGAGAATTTGATTTCTTGTTATAAATTTGTTTCTTTATTTCAAGCCTAATGAAACTTGATTGAGTCAATCTATAACCAACTACATTTTATGTGAAGTATAGTCAGAAAATTGATCAAATTCATCTCAAATAAGCTATTTTACACCACATTCACATCAGAAGGCATATGAGCGAGGAAGGGGAGGGTTGTCATAGGTAGTTGGTGAATATTACCTGGTATATGCATACGTTACTTAATTCACGTATCTTTGCACCCGAAGAAACAAATCTTGATATTGTTAGGAACTGATGAAGAAGCAACAATTGATATTAAACTATCCATCTCGACAATAATTTACATTTCACTCGATTCAGAATAGCCATGCATGTTAAACCTGCATATATGATGTTGACCTTGGTTTAGTATACACTATGTGAGATATTTTCACTTAGAAGAAAAGTCACGTAAACTCGCTGAACACATATACTGTCGTGAGGAGTTATATTAAGTCGGTGTCATTCATTGTAAACGCGCTTGCGCTGATAACTAGAATGATTACCGTACATATCAGATGATTGTAAAACTGCTTGATAGATTAATTGATTTCTTATGCATATTTATTCCTTTTATCGATCCGATTGTAAATATTTGAGCGAGTCCATTACCGTAAGGACCTATGCAAACAATACTCTATCCAGCTTCCGATGAACAATCAACCAGCGATGAAGTAGTTGAATGGTCTTAGCTAAATAATGGTCACGCGTCAAGGCGACCGTCATCATGAGACAAACAATGTTCTGCATTGCTATACGAAAATGAGTTTGTCTGTTACGTTGTTACGTATTATCATATTAATAACGAATTAATACAAGCGCAATGTCTTGTGTGAGCATATCAGGCGCGTATCCAGGGGGGGCGTTGGGGGCGCGCGCCCCCCGGGTAAGAAAAAGAGGAGAGAAAAAAAGAGAAGAAAAAAGGGAAAAAGAGGGGGGAAAGAGGAGGAAAGGAGAGGAAGGAAGGGAAAAGAAAAAGAAGAAGGAGAGAAAAAGGAGAAAAGGAGGAAGTAGAAGAAAAAACGCCTAGACACCGGGAATAGAAAGAGGAACAGTCATAATTACAGGTCTGATCCCTATTATATACACCAGTGACGGGTCGAGGATTTCGGAAGGGGTGTGCGCCTCAGCTTACCCCTTACACTGACAAATCCATTTTTGACGTTTCCATTTTTCCTCTCTCACTAATGTATATATATGTATATACTATATATAGTATATCATGACGCGTGTGTGTATGGACGCCTTAAACAATTGTAAAATTGTGCTATGAAACCAACTGTGGCTGGTCTTGAACTCGACCGAGTCGTCGGGGAACATGACTTCGGTATTAGCCCAGGATCTATATGCGAACTGCACTAGACATATGTCTTTCGATGCAACACTGTCATGCAGAGTTAAAATGTTATACAACGCGAACTGAATGCTAATTGTTACCCCACCCCTAGTACCGTAACTCATACAATGAATCTAAAAATGAATTCCGCATGCGATTTGAGAATTGAGCACATTTCCTGTGAATATCATGTAGTGGATCCAAAGGCGTATCATTGCCGGGGGGTGGGGCGAGACGCACCCATCACTTCTTGAGATTGTTCCCATCTGCATGAAAACGCGCGCCCCCCAACTCTACGCCCATCCCTTTAATCGCTTCCCGATGAGTTACGAAACCAGACCCATCGTATACAAGTCTACTTGGATTATTTTTTTCCCTGATTTTATTCTGCAGACGCCCATGCATTTCCCCAAACTAAATATCTAAGCCACGAGATCTAAAACTTAAGGAGGTATATGGGAGCATCATTGGGTCTGAGAAATGTTGTTTCCGGCGATCTGGGAGGAGTATTTGCCAAAAATTTCTTGTGCGCTACGCGCGAACACATGGTCGCGCTCCGCTTAGATAGTATCAGAGACCAGATACGCGTCCCCACCATTATCCAATACTGATCTGCGCCCATGCACCAATATGTTAACTGTGTCTGAATTTTCGAAATTTCCCTGACAAACATTCCTAAACATGGAGGGTTTTCTGTATTGGCTGTCCATAGATGAAATTTTGTGCAACATTGTAGGTATGTCTTGAAGTGAATTGATTTCACGATAAGTGTGAATTTTCAAATTATGAACGAATAGCGGGCTTAAAACCTTGAAAAGTGGGGCTGACGGGTATTGTGGGCCGCGACATAGAATCACCTACAAATGCAATGATCCACAGGAGATGCGATAAGGTCGAACATGATGTGTGACTGGTGACAAACTTCAAAAAGGTTACGGGTGGAGAAAAAAAAAATTGGGAAAATACTCAGGCAATAGTGAACATGTAGTTGGTCATTTTCAAAGCCCGAGATGTGCCATTTCCGGTGATCTGGGGGGTGTCAAAACCAGAAATTTTCTTGTACGCTGCGCGCCAACCGATGGTGGCGCTCCGCTAAGATAGTAATTCGCGCCCCCAGGATTAGAAAATCCTGGATACGCCCCTGCATATGGTGGTCGCTTGAGTCGAGCTTCCCCCTCCCCGGGCCATCCCATCTCTCCCCGTCCTCCAGTTAGGCCTACTGTTTTTCTGTAAGTCTTGCTGACCGCTGATCG
Organism: Apostichopus californicus; assembly: GCA_020650975.1. Classification (NCBI taxonomy): domain Eukaryota; kingdom Metazoa; phylum Echinodermata; class Holothuroidea; order Aspidochirotida; family Stichopodidae; genus Apostichopus; species Apostichopus californicus. The sequence goes on along the minus strand of JAIPMN010003005.1, from coordinate 5,732 downwards.
ATTGGATGCGATGTCTCTTTTCAACGATTTGACTCAAAAGAAAAATTGACATGGGTACAGAATCGCAAACTTGTGAGAATATTTTTGATATATACTTCAACATATACGGTATATGCTTGAAATACATTAAGTTCATTCTTCATGGTTATATCGGGATCTTCTTTATTGTTTCTACATGTTTTTTTTAATCCGGTCTCTGGTTTTAGATTCAATCCTTGCTATTGTCTCGGCTGACTGGTCCACCAATCGGATTTACAGCGATGGGGTTTGTTGTCGTCACCAAGGAGCTGATTTTAGGGGTAATGTTTGTATACATGTCTTTAATGGGTCATTTATTGTCATATACGACTATAGTCAGTTTTGCACAGAGTATCCAAAAGGGTAGAACAAAAGCGTAATTTCCCCCTCCCTACCCCCATTTTCCCTCTAAAGTGATATTATCCTGTATAAGACATTTCATATATACAAATGGTTAACAATAACATTATGGTAATGTTTAAATGTTTAAAGATAATTATTTCAGGAAAAGATTCTTATTAGAACTAAAATTGTTCTAACTTTGTCGTCACTAATAATTCAAACTCCAGCAAGGTAAAGAAAGGAAGCAAACATCTTTTTCCATTTTCCCCCCATTTTCAAAGTATTTTGTGTTTCCATTGAAAAATATCGGTGCACCGGGCTCCTGTGCCTTTCCACCTACCTTTCCCCACCCTCTCTTTAACTGATTCCCCGCACCTGTTTGATTTTTTACCCTTGCCACATCCTAGATGAGCCTTGTCCTACTTAGTGACCGTCGGTTCTCTGTGAGCTACACATTTGTTAATCTCCCATACAGGCCCACACAACCCTCAAAGAAATTCTGGTTATGTCATACTTTTGAATAATATTAATTTCCGTACGTCTTTGCCTTGCGTGTTTTATTCTAAATGCAGTATAACCTTCATTACGGACGTTTCATTTTGTTGACAGGTTCTTGGAGCAATAATGACGTATTTTACAATCCTAGTCCAGTTGAGATCGTCTCCATCATCCGAGGAAGATACAATGCTTACAACGACCTCGAGTTTATAATATATTCAAACAGCATTCGGAGAAAGACAAATAATGTTATTTCAACATTCGCTATATAAGATGTAACACCAATGCCGAACACCAAAACCGGACGGTTGAACCGCTGTTTCACTCTCTAGTCTACAGCAGGGAATCTTTATATGCGGCCCACAAAATATTTTCATCCAGTCCACACACACAAACGCACGACCCACAATCTTGCACCAATCGTGTGTGTTTGTCCCTATCAGGCCTTCCCTGCACATTGCCACATTGCTACATTAGTACAGGCCTAATGTAAAGGTGTTGAATTTTCTCAGACCCTTTTCCCAGCCGTTGCTATATTCTTTGATCCTTTTAAGCAAGGGCGTAGGAACCGGTGGGGCTGGGGGCTGGTGCCCCCCCCCCCAGTGAATATGGTGGGGCGGAAGTATCATTCCGCCCCCCCCCCCCGCTCCGCAAGTCAGAAAACCCCTTTTTCATTTCCAAATGAGAAAAAAAATCTCATTTGGAGCACCAAATTGCATCTAAGGCCAGGTGTAAATGGAAAATTATTTACAAAATGGAGTGGGTGTTGAAGTGTGCTATATTGCACCAAATTGCATCTGAGGCCACCTGGAAATGCCAAAAAATCCCTCCCCTTAGACCCTCCCCCAGGCCGGCCATCAGTCTTCAGCCCCCCCCCCCCACTCAAAAGTACCTTCCTACGCCACTGCTTTTAAGTTATTTAATTTAGAAAGGCATCTGATGTATGGCTTGAAGAGGACGTAGTAAATAAAACTGTCTGAACATAAAGATGAACATAAAGATGTTAGGATTCCTGGTCTGAATGAAGACCATACTGTCGAAAATTGTATGTTAAAGTTTGCAGCAAGTTTGTACAAGCCACGGAGGATAGACGTTTCTATATATTTTGTTCGAGAATTGGACTCGGGTTGTTTTTCTCTGCAAAGCAATGCAAGTGGTACTAAAATGGATATAATCACGAGCAAATACTTCAGCAATGTATTCAGTCACGAACTACTAAGAACACTTCACTGCTAAAGACCATAATTAATTTTTGCACAGAATACAGACAGGTTAATGAGCAGGGTGAACACAAAAGAGATAGATGTAAGAGGATTAGTAGACAAGGGGATGGAGAGAAGAAAGAAACCCAACAGGGGAAGAGGAGAGATGGGAGATCAACTATAGAGGGGAAAGAGTGGATTAAGGGAAGAGGATAGGAAATAAACTGTAGAAGGACAAAGACAGGAAAGTGTGGAGAAAAGAGGTGGAAAAGAGCTACGAGAAGAGGGGTGACAGAGGGGGAAACAAGGGGGAATATGTGGGGGGCAGAAGAAAGAATAGTCATGTCCTTCCTAAATGTTGACCCCGTGAAGTTAAATGGTGCGAAGGCGTTGCATCCACAGTCTCTCTCTGCTGATTCGTACTAGGTCAGGACGGCTACCTAAGGATTCAGTCCCCTGTACGGACATGTGATGTCATGACATGTTGGGAAGGTTAAAGTGTTCTCCAACCGGGATCTCATTCTTCGTGGTGTGGCATAGTGCGAACGCAATATAATCCTATAATTGACATGAATGCACATATATATTTTACTAGGATGACTTATATAGTGCAAGTTGAATACGACATCTCTGTAAATCACTAGAATATTCTAATGCACATGTAATAGCTTTACGACAAGAAGGCAGCAACGTTTAGTCCTCAACAATATCATAAAATAATTATGAAATGCTCTCTTAGCCTACATAAATACAAAATATCATCATAAAATAATAGATGCATGCAGTTATGACATTTCAAAAGAACAGAATACATTTCTTGACACAACTAAATGATTCATTTATGACCCTTTAGCCGTAACTTTTGGCGAACATGATTTTTTTTAGTCGTCATACCCCCCCCCCCCCCCACCCCTCCCACCCACCTTTGCTTCTTTGGGACTGTACCATGGTGAGATATGATTGTAATAAATGGAGGAAACATCATTCAGTAGTATTATAGAGTCTTAGAGGATAATTGTTCTAAATAAATGCTTCTTCCTTTTTTCCGTTTGCTATAAATGTTACCTGAGGAAAACAAAAACCTGAAACAAAAACCTGAATCAAAGATATGAAGTAAGTTGTCTGTAGCCTATATATTTCATTACACTTGTAATGGATGATAGCTTAATTAAAGCTACAGCAGTATTTTAAATTAGGATGTGGTGTTAATCATTTCACAACAAGCAACATTAAAATGTGTCAATCAAACTAAGACTTCTATAGGTTATAATTAGAAACCGTTAGGGCTGCTCAAGCCTACTATATAGAGCGAATAAATATACAAATTTTAACTTATAAACATAAAATATTATCTCTGAATGATTTACTTGTGTTGTTTTCAATTTTTAATTAGCAACCATTTGCCGTCTGTACCTAATTGCATGATTCCTCATATCATTTTAGGGGCATAAAGAATAATACATTAATGTCCGGTAACATGTGGAAATATTTACACAGCACCCCACCCCTGTCCCAGCCAGCTTACGGTCCTGCATTAGAATATGGCTAAATCAACCCTAATCAATATCAATCAACCAAGGATAAAGTCTTTCCAGATACGAACGAGAGAGCTTAATAAGACAAGTTTCTAGGTCAGAGTAAATATTTGTAATGAGTGTTGAAGATATCTTTAATAGCCAGTTGTTTGCTTTGTCTGACTGCTAAGCATTGATCAATAGTCTTTAGGGTAATTTCCTTTCAGATTTAATGAGAATCAAAAGCATTTGAAGAGGAAGGTAATGAACGTACTGAACTATAGTAAAAAGATGAAAAGTTAATGAAAAGCTCCCGATTAGTTTATACATATATTGTAGACCGTTCAAAACTGATATTTCTGTATAGATGGTATTATTTTATACCAATTTTTTTTCTATTTTAAGAAATCCTTTAAATATCTTAGGCTCATCAATCAAACTCAGTGACTGTACTACTTACCCTAACACAGAGACTATCAGGCTAGGCCTGGTATATTCGGAAGCCACACATAACTCAACAGGAAAAAAATGACTCTCAGGGTCTGAAATAACATCTTTCAAAATGCGTTACAAATTTGTCAAGGGCAGATTGTCCTAAATGTTGCTCAAAAAAAAGGTTGCAATAGCATCTTATTGTTGATTTATTAGAATTAATAAAACATTGGATTAACATTTAGGCTTGTACTGAGGAAGCAAACTCGTCATCCATTTAGCCACAAAGGGGTCTCAGAAACTTTGCATTTTTTAAAACTCAATATCATAAATAGCTATAGAAACATTAACAGCATATTTGTTTTGTCTATGACAATAAAGTTACCCTTTAATTATCCTTAAGGGATAATGAAAAGTCGTCAACATTTAGATGTTGGACGACTTCAAGCCTAACGTTGTGGTGTCCGGATTTCGGCAAGCAGGGGGGGGGGGGGGGTAAAGAACC
>JAIPMN010003004.1:6439-20225 GCA_020650975.1 Apostichopus californicus | reverse complement strand
TTTCAGCACCTCTTCCCGTAGGACTTTAGGGAGCAACAGTTGGTTGGTGTTGTTTTCAGGACAAGTCCTATACAGTAAACCATCCATCTCGTGTAACTTATCCCATTGTAAATTTTCACCTCCTGAACCCACAAACTCTCAAGAGACTTGTCACTCTATAGCTATCCAAAAAGGCTAAGATTAAAAGGACAAGCTCTGAGACAACTCTATAGCAACAACAGTAACAATCATGTTCAGAATACAAAATACGCTCTTTACACCACGAGCAGTACAATACTAAAATACAGGTACAATAAATAATCTTTCAATACAACTGTAAACTGAAACCCAACCTAACCAGTACTGTAACACTACAGTATAAAGGTACGCAATACTATACACGTGTTTCCAATACACAACACACGCTATAAACCCATAGGACCAAGGTCCAAAACACAACCTAATATTCAAGGACTGGTGAGAGTCTGCGGGACTAGAGTTATCGTGCCACCTGAGTCTGTTAAAGTTATATCAGTCTCCTGTCCTTTTGTGCATGGTTCTGATGAGGTTGTGGTGGAGCCACTAACCCAATTGCCTAGGGGTATATTTGTTGGATCAACGTTAAACCGGACTGGTAGGAAATTGAATCTCACTAAAGAGAATGTTGTTTTACAGCCCCGAACGCCTCTGGGAAAGTTGGAAGTCCCATCTGTTATTCATGATGACTCAATGTCTGTCACAAAAGTAAAGTCGAGTGTGCAGCATGTGCATGTTTCAGTCGATACTGCACAGAGAGAGCCCTGCTGGAAAGTTCCTCTCCCTGATAGCCTGACAGAAGATCAAAGAAACAAAGCTGTTGACCTTCTGCTGAGAAATGCTGAGATATTTGCTACATCAGAGGATGACCTGGGCAATGCAGAGGGTGTCTTCCACAAGATACCTCTCACCGATGAAGTACCTGTCAGACAACCATTCCGTCGGATTCCGCCGTCCCAATGGGAGGAAGTAAGAGAACACATCCGGAAATTGCTAGATAAGGGAGTAATTAGACCAAGTACCAGCCCTTATGCTTCTCCGATTGTTCTGGTACGGAAAACAGATTGCAGCCTTCGAATGTGTGTTGACTACCGGAAACTCAATCAGAAAACAATTAAAGACGCCTATCCCATCCCAAGGATAGAGGATTCAATCGACGCACTGCATGGGTCTCAGTGGTTTTCTGCAATTGACCTCCTCTCAGGGTACCATCAGGTGGCCATGGCAGAGACAGACAGACATAAGACGGGGTTCATTACGCCGTTCGGCTTATACGAGTTCAACCGCATGCCGTTTGGATTATCAAATGCCCCAGGTATGTTTCAACGCCTCATGCAGACTTGCCTTCATGACCAGTTTTTCCAGTCTGTATTATGTTATCTGGATGACATATTAGTGTATTCCCAGACCTTTGAAGATCACTTGACCAATCTGCAGAGGGTGTTTGATAGATTGAAACAACAAGGTCTGAAGATCAAGCCGTCCAAATGTACATTTTTCCAGAGTGAAGTGACCTATCTTGGTCACAAAGTAACCCGTGCTGGGGTGATGCCAAGTCCAGACAAGATCCAGGCAGTAAAAGACTGGCCTGCACCGCGGAACGTTAAAGAGCTTCGGTCTTTTTTAGGATTCTGCTCTTTTTACAGGAGGTTTGTGTATAATTTCTCACAAACGGCCAAACCACTTCACACTTTGGTCTCTACCTGCCTGCATCAACAGAAGAGTACTAAGACTGTTCCTTTTACGTGGTCCGACGAACACCAAGAGGTTTTCAAAATTCTGAAGCAGAAATTATGTGAGAATGTTGTGCTGGCGTACCCAAATTACACATTGCCATTCGAACTGGAAGTAGATGCGTCACTATGCGGATTGGGAGCTGTGTTGTACCAAGTGCAGGATGGAAAGCGGCGAGTACTTGCCTTTGCCAGTAGAACTCTCCGTGGATCAGAAAAGACCATGGATAGATACTCCAGTTTCAAGCTAGAGCTGCTTGGGTTAAAGTGGGCAGTCACCGAGAAATTTCGGGAGTACTTACTGGGACACAAGTTTGTTGTATATACAGATAGTAATCCTCTAGCTCATCTGGGGAATGCTAAGCTGGATGCAGTTTCTCAACGCTGGGTGGGTGCCCTTGCTGCATTTGACTTTAAGACGGTTTACAAGCCTGGAAAATCTAACACTGTAGCGGATGCCCTTTCCAGAATACCGCCCTTGTCTAACACCCAGGATATTGCTCCATCTGCTGAATGTACCCCCATGTGCACAATTGTCCCTGAGGATCTACAAATGGCCACAGTGGCAGCAATTACTGGTTCGAAGCAAGAAATCAACTGTCCGGTGACGTCACCACTAGTATTTCCTTCACATTCTAGGGAACAACTCAAAGAATTCCAGCAAAAAGACCCCACCATCAGTCGATTCTACGAAAGCTGGTTATCAAATACCAAACCTTCGATGACTGACCGGAGACAGAATAAGGAATTGTCTCTCCTGGTCAAACAATGGGATAAGTTACACGAGATGGATGTTTTACTGTATAGGACTTGTCCTGAAAACAACACCAACCAACTGTTGCTTCCTAAAGTCCTACGGGAAGAGGTGCTGAAAGCTTGTCATGATCAGTGTGGTCACCAAGGTGGTAAGAGGACGATGTTGCTGGTAAAACAGCGCTGTTACTGGCCAAAGCTATCCAGTGATGTAATAGCATACTGCGAAGGATGCGATCGTTGTGTTCGTGCTAAGAACCAACCAAAGATCCGAGAACCGTTAAGAAGTATTGTGGCCAACAAACCAAATGACATAGTGGCAGTTGATTTTACTCTCCTGGAGCGGGATACAGCGGGTAAGGAAAATGTACTCATCATCACAGATATATATTTTCCAAATTCACGCAGGCAATACCAACCAAAGACCAAACTGCACAGACCACCGCTAAGAAGCTCGCCCACCATTGGTTTTTGCTATTTGGGGCCCCTCGTCGGTTGCACTCTGACCAAGGAAGAAATTTTGAATCGGCATTAATTCAACAACTATGTCAGATTCATAACATAACCAAAACAAGAACTACCCCTTATTACCCAGAGGGTAATGGCCAAGCAGAAAGGTTTAACAGAACCCTACATGATCTGTTGAAAACACTTCCACCCTCTAAGAAGAGACGCTGGTCTGAGTATATACCAGAAGTACTGTACGCTTACAACTGTACCCCTCATGCCTCAACTGGGTTTTCACTGTTTTATCTGATGTATGGCAGGGAACCTATTTTACCTGTAGATTTCTTGTTGAGTCAACCAGACTCTCAAACCGCAGATTCAGTAGATGAGTGGATTTTCAAACATAATGAAGCTCTCCAGATGGCCCACAAGAAAGCAGGGGAGACTCTAAAACATCAGGCTGCAGCAAGTAAACGACTCTTTGACAAACGTGCTGAGGAAAAGCCACCCCAAAGTGGGTACCAACGTCTACACCAAAAGCCACCCCCGGGGAAGACACAAGATTGCAGATGAGTGGGGAGCTGATGTCTATAAGGTTCTCTCCCGTCCAAACGACAACTCTGTGTACGAAATTCAGCTCGCCGATGGCTCTGGTCCAAACAAAATGGTTCATAGGAGGGAAATACGTCCTTGTCCATCACCCAGTCAACCAGTTCCACTACTCCATGGAAATCTTCCTAACAACACCGGCGGTAGAGATATGTCCTTGCCTCGACTGACGGTTCCAACATCATACCTAAGTGACAGTTCTGACGATTCTTCTCTTTATTCATCCGATGACGAGCAACCACGACTGCGTCGTAGCCGTAGAGTGAACCGGGGGCAACATACAAATCCTTACAACGTCCCTAAAAGTGTTAAGTAAACATAGTTCTAGTCAGAGTTTCCTTATTGTTTTTGGCTTTGCTGACAAGATATCCTATTGTTTTGAAGTCGTAAGTTGTGTTGCGTTATGGCAGCATGAGTTATTATCTGTTTTATCAATACTTTATTTCATGTTGATAGTTCACCTTGCATCGTATTGAACTGCTTATTATATTGTTGTGTACCGTGGCAATTCAAACTTGAGTTTTTTTACTTACAGGTTAAGCTCACTAGTTGGTAGCTTAGTTACAGTTGTGTTACGGCATTCGTTGTGATACAGTGCTCGTTGTTCTCGTTTTCCATAAGGGTTGACGATCAGTTTCAATATTTACTATCTTGTTTTTCATTGTTGTTGAAGTTTTATTTCCTAAGTAGTTTGGGGACAAACTTAGTTCAGCAGGGGAGTGTAGTGCATCCCACAGGGAGCCATGTGTTGGTTGCACATCTGTCCTTTTCGGCGTTCGTTGCTGTACACATTACATGTTATCATTACAACGAACACCAAACAAATATAACGCTCTTTAGAAATGTAGAGTTTATTGCTGAAGATGTCGCTTTTAAGAAGAAAGTTACCTGAAGGTGCTGCACCGTCCTTTTTGTTTATGTAATCATATAAGATAATCTCGAACATGCTATGTGAGAGAAGAAGTAATAAATCCCTCAGCCACCAGAACAAGCGGTGGTAGAAATTAGCACTCTCTTCTGCCTATTTATTCCTGCGTGTCCTCACATAAGGAAGATTAAAACTTGTCTCTTTGAGGAACTATGCCATCAGGATGTCAGTACAAGAGATCTAAGAAAATTGGGAGTCGACCATATTGGGGGAAATGCAGAATATGTCGTATGCATCACAAGGTTTTGAAGCAGTCTATTTATTCTGGCTGGAGTTCCTTCTAGAGTGCTGTTTTGGCTCACCCCTGTGATGTCGGAGTATAAGATCACACTGATAAAATGAAAATATATCCCTTACTGCCAAGTAACTTTACATTCACCTATTGCCTAGAGTAGCTGACATTAAGACCCAGCATGCATTGTCACTTTCCAGAGACCAGAAATGAAATATTTATATGGTGAAAATCAAAACATAACTTTTCTTTTAAGTTGGCTTGTTCAATTTAAAACAATTACATGGCAGTGAAAGTTAATTTTTAAATAACCATACTGAAACCTACCAAATAAATTTATATCAACCCACTTGATAACAGAGAATTAATATTGCCTCTTGTGCAAGACCAGGAATGAAAATGCTTAAAATATGCAGCTCCAGATATAAGTTAAAAAAAATATTTGTTTTTCTACAACATAACATCTGGAAGTGCCATCTAGCAGTTTGGTTTAACATCTTGGCAGTGGGAAATACAATGATAGAGAAACAAACTTAACCTTCTTGAAGGTGAGTTAGAAACTTGACAACACAAATTGGGGATGTATATGATCACTTTACATTAAAATGTGCATTGGATGTTATATATTACAGCTTGTCTTTTATATGGTTGTGGAGATAACCCCCAGTAGAAATGCTTCTTTCATGTCAAGAGTATGGACTACATTTACATATCTGTGTTGCATTAACTTCACTAGCGTATGATACGAATAGTCTTAAAATACAACTATTGACAGCTTTGCAATGAAGATATACCTATCAAACTTTTCCGTAAAACATGAAAAACATGAAGTCCTCTTAATGACCCAATTTGAAATCACTAACTTATACGTCATTGAACTTCAACACGTGGTTAATATAGTTGAAGACCACATGCTAAACAGCGGGAGTTAGACACAAAATTGATGGCGCTCTCCGGAACAAGGAAAAGTATTTCCATTGTGTGATATGTACCTATGAGTGGTCGCAAATATTGCTCAAACAATACGTGGACACGAAATTGTCGACGTAATGTAGAAGTCCACGAAATGGCTCAATTTTTACAATGGGATATCAACCAAAGTGTATATTTAGCTGTTTATATATACTACAAATATACAAATATATAGATAGATATGTTCTGGTAATGATCAAACCTGCAAGGTTTTAGGGGGCTTCACCTCTTAATTCCCATCAGCTTTAGATCATTCACATTCTTTGCCCTCTTTTTCCCATATTACAACTGAAATGGTGATGTTAAATGGCAGTCCTAGGAGCAGAAATGGGTGCAATTGACCATGACATGCCTGCCTTATATTCTCTGATCATATTAATATCCAAAAGAATAGGCCCAATATAAAATCTAGTGTTTATTTTTGATAGTCAGGGCGGAGTGTATAGCCTAGTGGTTAACGCCGGCGTCTCCCAGTCATGAGATCCCTGGTTCGATTCCCCGCCGACAGCAATGTGTGTCATCTGGCAAGGGTGTTGTTCAATAACAACTTCCCGACATGGACGTTAAATGGATGTGTGCCGAGAGATTGGCTTCGGTCAGCTTGCGAGTCTAAAAAGCCTCCATGGCTTCTTTCGCGAGTTCCTGCTTGCGGGAAGATCACATATACATACATATATACATACATACATAGTCGAACACATGGATGTGGTTTCAAAGGAGCTTTTGTTGGCTTCCTAATACTTTGGATTCACGAAGGTCAACTATTAAAGTTTGTAGTATGTTCTTGTGGAGACCTTGCAAGTGTCATCAAACACAATCCCATAAAAATAATATAGGCTACTTCTTTTTGAAATTGAGGCACAAAGGCATTCCTTGAAGAAATTCCACTCAAAATTGATGATGACAAGTGCAAAGTTCAATGATGCAGCCATGAACTAAAAAATATTTAACCTTGAAGATAGCTAGGTTACAGACAAAAGTTTGGTACATATGTATGTAGGTATGTATGTATTTCCTCCTGCAAGCAGGAATATGTATAAAAAAAATAAATGTATAATGTATAATTTTTATCAGCTGGTTCATCGGTTTATATATATTTGTATTAAGATTTATGAGGAACGATAAATATATAGAGTGAAAAAAACCTACCTGACATGCCTACGATAACACTGCTCACCATTTTGAATTTATTGAAAATTTTACATTCAACATTTAACATGCAACATTTAAGAGCTGCACACAAAAGTGGTCTAGAAGGGTATAGCTATATATATGTATGAGCTACTGCAGAATCTATACTCATGCAATACCAATACTTTATTGCTGATCATATGAACCCATAACTAGTTTGACCCAAATTGTTGACAATATGTACAATGGTTAAGTGCGGAAACATACAGGCCTAAAATAATCTGCAATTTTTGGATAGGATTTCCTCCATGCTTAGAAAAAAGTTGTATTGTAAACGGAACATACATCAAACGGTCTGGGTAGGTCATGCATATCACTGCAGATCAGGAAATCCTGTGTGCACTTCTGACAGTAAACGGAAACTTCCTTCACAGAAAAAATGAAGAACATGTATGGCCCGGGATGGTGAGAGAGGCAACTTTGTTGTAATGATATCATCTTTTCATTGTCACAGATGTTACTTCGTTCATTGCAACCCTTAATAATGACGAGCTAAGCTTTAAAAATTATGTATCTCTTAATAGCACTGCAGTTTATAATCAGCCTTGAACGTGTGTCAGGACAAAACTTTGAAGAGATATTTTGGGGAAGTCAGTGATCTTAGAGAATTATTGACCATCGATTGCCTATTGATTGTCTAAATAATCATCTACAATTCATTAACATGCAGTTGAAAGAAGACTGAAATGAGAAATAAAAACATTGCAAATTTTAGTTAATGTGAACTTAAATTTTCTGATTGTTTTATTCATTGCAGGTAAAGACGTTATCATTTGAAGCTTTCTTACATCTCTGTATATGTATTCAACTCTCAGGGTTAAATCCTGGGCCAGATTAACACCCTCTGGTTCCCTATAGGTTCCATATGCTTCCCACTCCCCTGATTCTGTTATACAGCTTAAACAAAGAACAGAAAGTTGGTAGGCCAATGTCTTATCTGGGAGTGTTCACAGATACCCCAGACCTTGGGGCCCTGTAGATGTCAGTGGGGGGGAGGCCCTACTGACCTTGGGGCCCTGTAGATGTCAGTGGGGGAGCCTATACTGAACCTTGGGGTCCTGTAGATGTCAGTGGGGGGGGAGACCCTACTGACCTTGGGGCCCTGTATATGTCAGTGGGGGGAGGCCCTACTGACATGGGGGGGGGGCCCCCTTAAGTTACTTGCCTCAATCATCAACTGTACATTACTCATTGACTTCACACTCAAAATTCGGCACAAATGTAAACAGGGCTATGTATACATAACCTAGCAATGCCTACTAATAGCTAGATGCCACTTATCTGAAATTCTGAATTACTGACAGCAGTGACAGATCTTAGGATGAATAGACAATAGATGGCTGTGGTATATGAGACTGGTTAGTTGCAGGCCAATGGCTGCTGTCACACAATGTTCTGAAAAATATCCTTTAATTATCCTCTTTTCCTTGGAATTTCAGAGAGTGAAGATTGTGTTAATAGGAGGAATTTAACAGACCAGATTGTAGAAGAATGTCCTTTAGACCGGCGTGTGTTAGAAGGTCAACCAGACATTGATCGAAATGACACATGGATCTTTGAACAACCTGAAGTTTATTCCAACAAAACAGAGTACATTGTAGAGGTATCATGTTATATTTATTTTAGATAAAGAAAAATATTAAAGAAACTTTTAACCTGTTGTTTCTGGATTTCAGTGCTTCAGAAATGTATTCATTGTTGTTAACATTATTATTATTAATACAAATACACAGTGGCTCTGCTTTTGTTTCCATGGTAACATAACCTAATGTTAACTACAAGTACATGCTTCTGTCATTGTTTCTTAATTTGTGAATATGTATAGTTTGTACAGTTTCTTGTTATTGAACCACTAATTAAGAATATAGCCTAATTGGAATTACATCTAACGAACCACTGTTATAGACAATATCAAGATTAAAATACACTTTCACTTTGTGTTACAAAATATGGCGGAAGTAAAGAAGTATTTCACTTTCGGATTGCACTTTTATTATAAAACTACCGATAAGACAAAACAGCGACCACCTCAATTCTCAAGACAAGATCTTCCCAAGTTAAATTCCTCAGATGTGAAAATGAAACAAAATATTTGTACCTAGGCATGACACTTTCACTAATAAAATGTCTAGTGTTAGGGTAATTCCACTTAATGCATTAGATCACAGACATCTGTACTAGCTAGCTAGCTAGGATACTTCAGAAACAATCACAGACATCTGTACTAGCTTGCTAGGATACTTCAGAAACAATCACAGACATCTGTACTAGCTAGCTAGGTTACTTCAGAAACAATCATGGTCAAATAACTTGTTACTGTCTTTATAGTAAGTTTAATGCATGTGCCAGGGTTTGTACTGTCTGATTACAAAGTTAGAACAAACATAGCTTCCCAGCTCCTAATTTGAGGCACATTATGTACCTTCAATATCCATTCCAAACCTATCTGCTTGAATTACTGAGTAAATGATAAGTTAATACAGAATTTAACTCTACTTATGTCAAAATAAAACATTAAAAAAAAAGTGCCAGAAATCTTCTCTACAGCTGTATTCCGATTTTCAAGATATTCATCAGCTTAAAATATGTTGATTTTTGGACATGCTAACAGGATGATAACATCCTCCTGCAGCTGTGCATGGTCTAAATGTTAATGGTTATTTATTGTTTTATAAATTCTAATAACTCCACCAAAACATGCTCTGTTATCACCAAATAAACAACAGGACATGATCGGATGTACGGTATACAACAGTAACATTATTAAAGCACTGTTATCGCTATTAAAAACCATGAGAGTGATATGTTTTTACATTGAGCCTTGTGTGACATTTTAGGAACTGAAATCCAAATGTAGTTTAGTTTCTTTAACCTCGGATGCTTAATTAGTTTAAATCATCATTCCTCAAGTATGATACAAACACAACCTGGACTACAAAGGTAAAAATTTATGGTTGAAAGTTTTAACAGTTGAAAAACAAGTTTGTGTTCGTTGCATTCTTCATTCTTTTTGATGCCACTTTAATAACTGTTAAATTTTGTCTTTATAGGTGACCCTGAATATGTCTCAACTATATATCACTGAACCAGCTTTATTCCAGTTGATCATTTCCAGTGACCTGTTTGACTACTCAAGCATCAGAGTTTTATTTACAAACTCTTCAAGTCAGATCCAAACAAGGCCATTAGCATCTCCCCTTTTCTTTGACCCTTCAGTAACAGCTTCCCTGCAGCTTCTTAAAATAGATCAATTCTCTCCAGAGGTCCTTTCTGGAACACTTTCTTTAACTCTTGGTTCTGGAGAATGTGAGTCTGCAACTCTTAGTTGTTTACATCTTGTTGGAGAAGCTGCTGCATTGATGGATGCCGACAGTAGCTGTTCTGGAAATCTGGGTGATGCTGTCTACGTGGATCTCTATCTACCCGTTGAAATATGTCAAAGTAAGCAACAAGAACAAACATTAAACTTCATACTTGTCAAAATAAAAAGGCTTTGGAACTATATTCCCATCTTGAAGTCATAAATGCACCTGATAATTCTCCTTTTTCTGGGAATTATGAAAACTTATGAAGGAAATATCAGAAATGCATCTGACTTTTACTTTCACTTTGCGGAGTTGGAAATTGTGACGGTCAAAAACAAAGCTGAGATACAAAACAAGGAAAGAACAAAGGCAGCATAACAACAGATGTTGGTATCTTTTTAACAGATCAATCTTTGAATTAAAGTGTACATAGTTACAAAGCGTTTTACCCCCCAAAAAAAAAAAAAACAGCTACTGTTGGTATGTTTTTATCATTTCATAGGCCAGTGTGTGAAGAATTTGCTGAGAGGAGCTTATTGAACACATCAAATATTGCCACCAAATAGTCATCAACCATTGATAGTTTACTCATTTATATTGCAGTTACTAAACACAAATAGCAGATAGAAACTGCTTAATTTATTGTGAACAATATAAAAGAAATAACTAAAAATTCTTGATACATCCTTAACGATGTGTTTATTGTTCTCAGCTGCAGCCATACCAGATTGTTATGCAGGTGAACTTCGTTGCAAATCAGGGATTTGTGTTCCAAACACTGTTTTTTGTGATGGATACGATGATTGTGGAGATTCAAGTGATGAGGATGACAATTGCCAGCCAGGTGTGTACTGGTGATTAGTATCTTCAAAATTAAAACAATAAACCTGCTCACATGCATGCTTGAAGATAAGTTTAACGTACTTTATAATAAATCATTATACTCAATATTAACACCTTTTTCTCTCATTTTTCAATACTGCCAAGCATAGGCGTAGGAGCCCAATTTGATTTGGGGGGGCTGTAATGACTTGCCCGAAAAATATAACCAACATTTTCCGCGCGCTCCGCATGCTTTGGACATGCTAATGTGCATATAGGCATTCATAGGTTATTACATCGTATGCCAATAACATACAATCATTTACCGTGTTATTACCCTTCCATATTGGTTAGAATTATTGGGGAAGTCGTTACAATAATAATGATCATAATAATATCACTTTAACCATTGAAAAACATATTGCAAATTATTTTTGTTTCAGTAGGTGCCCGAAAAATTCCCATCTTATTGCCCCAATTTTCACAAAAAAATTTGGTTGGGGGCTGCAGCCCCCCCCCCCCAGCCCCCCGCCTCCTATGCCTATGCTGCCAAGCTGGATAATCTTAAAGGGTTAGGCCTATATGACACTGTCTCATTAGTAACAGTAGCAGTATGCTAGTACCAGTGTGTAATGGATTTAATAAAGAATCGTCACAACGGGTCGATCTCTTTAACAGTCTGTGTACTGACATTATAAATAAGTTTAAAAGAATCGCAGAATTGTCAGTATTGCTGTGGCATAGCCAACCAAATTACCGACTGAATCGGATAAGAAAAAAAACAACTCAAGGTCTGTGGAACCCATTTAATCCCACCACTGCCTGAATTAATCTTTGAAAGTCTATGAAATTCAAGGAGCAGAACTTGATGGTACCAATATATCACCATGGAAATGCAAAGATTAAGATTCTCAAACATTATAAACATAGATAGATTACAAAACTATCCATAAAATGTTTAAGACTGAGTGTTTTCATTGTCTGACTTTTAGTTCAACATTCTATATAGAAGATCCATCAACTTTGTGTCACTATATATATTTTAAATAATTAAGGTTTTGAAAAGTTTTAATTATAATTATTAGATATTTTGATCTGATTTGGGACATTAAATACCATTATTTCATAAAATACTAATAATGACTTTGCCCTCTTTTAATTTTCAATATCCAGAGTGTCAATCGTCGCCTACGCTGTCCTCTGAATTTTCTTCATGCTACAACCACCGGCGATTTCCTATCAACCAAGACCATCCTACAGCAGATTTAAAGTATACTATTGACAACGACACAGAGAATTTCTATTTGACTGATATTTCAGTGGTATATTCAAACTTTTATATCATAATTCTGAATAGGTTCAAGCAAGCATGTGTTTATACTTGATACCCATATTACACTTTCTAGTACATTCATTCAAATTGCTAAACCATGCATCTGTGGAGACTCCATGAAGAGTTTTTTATTACCCATAATAAGAGGGTCGAAACAGTTCATAAAAATAACATATCTTATTGTCTCAATTCTTATAAGGAAAGTGCAGTCTAATTACATCTAAGTCGACTGTCTGCAAACTTTGGTGTGCCGACAAAATATGTCAGTCTGTTGCAGAATCTTTCCAGACATCATAAAATTTATCTAGAGTTTTCCGAGTTTGCCAGCAATCAAGAGATCAATTCAGATCATTTTTTAACATCAAGGCGATAGTCCAAGCTAAATTTCGATTATGAGGTTAGTGATCTGGTGGGACGTGGCTCGGCCCTCGTGAAAGATTCTGGGCTGTAGACCTAAAAGTTTGAGGACTGCTGTTCTACATGTCTTTATTTTTGTTGTTGTTGAAATGACAATGACTTCTCTATATAATTATGTTGTCATGTGAATATAACAAACTAGCACATGTTTGTTCAATCAGTATATTATATTGCACATGAAACAAATAAGAAATAGTATATGAGAAAGGTAGGAAGGGTATCTTTATTTATACTGCTTGTTCATTTTTGTCTCTTAAAAGTCATCTCTATTTCTCCCAAGATGTTAGCTTGAATAACTGAGAGTTCCTTACTTTATAAGAGATTGTCATCTCAAAGATTGTTCTTCTGAAGTTTGTTGGTTAATTTTTGACAAATTTCATAAATAACCTGAGGGCTTCACAAAGTAACATAATGAATTGTCAGATTAAAACCAAACTCAATTATCATTTTTTTTCTGCACAGAGTGGAATAAACTTTAAGTGGACTCGGATGAATATAACAACCCCCTCTTCATCAGTGGTTATTTATTTTCAGTTTCCGGTAAGAGCCAAAGCAAACAATGTCAGCACAGATTTTATTTTAAAGACACAACTGATGAATATCTGGCTGCCACAAGTGATTTTTGGATTTTGTTTTTCATGAAAAAAACTTAAAAGATCATATTTTTCTATGCTTATTATAAGGGAAACTAGCTCTAGTTATATAGTTTACATAAACAGACAAACTGCTTTTTGCGACCACATCTGACATGTGTAAAACACCCATTGTAGTATAAATGAATTAATACAAAATTTGCCACAGTCCTGAAAGAAATTTGATAAACATAGTCAAGCTTTCGAAAATAACAAGCTTTACCGAAGGTGACTTTCAGCATGGCGATGGTAACATGAATTGTTTTGGAATTTTCTAGTATGTTCTTCATGTGATTATAGTGTCGAATCTCAGTGATGAAATGTAAAGGTTGGGAAATTAATTATGTAAACAAAAGGCATGGCTCCAGCCATAGGCGTAGAAGGCGGGGGGGGGGGG
>JAIPMN010003003.1:3622-16509 GCA_020650975.1 Apostichopus californicus | reverse complement strand
TGGTAAAAATAGCAGTTTGCAATAAGTTAATTGAAAGAGTGCTCTTTCATGATTTTCTTATCCTTTCATTACTTAACTTTTTTTTTGCACTAATTTCTCACTTTCAGTCACTCTTGGCCTTTGCAAAGGGATTTACAAAAGTTGGATGAGTTATCGAAGAGAGTAAATGTGCTTCCTCTTGGCTGGTGAGGTTTTACACAAGATAATACATTTTAAGTGAGCAAAGTACTCAATGGTTCATGTGTAATTTCATGTTTTACTCATTGGTTTAGCTCTGATGATAATGAAAATAACTAATGACGCATTTAAAGAAGTAGCTGTAGTTTTAATGTATTACATTCCAATATAAGTGGATGTTGTGGTCCATATTACCGTCCAATGTAAGTGTATATTATGGTCCAATGTAAGTGTATATAATTGTCCAATGTAAGTGTATATTATGGTCCAATGTAAGTGTATATTACCGTCCAATGTAAGTGTATATTATGGTCCAATGTAAGTGTATATTATGGTTCAATATAAGTGTATATTATGGTCCAATGTAAGTGTATATTATGGTCCAATATATACACATGATGTTTGTCTTATAGTAAATCAATGCAATAGTGACATGTTTACAAGCAAGACATATAGACATATGGCGTTTTGTCTTATAGTAAAATCAATGCAGTTGTGACTGGGACACGTCCAATGAAAGTGTATACTACGGTCCAATATATGACGGTCCAATGCAAGTGTATATTACCAATTTTAAGGTTCTGCAAGTATTGCTTATCAAATGCTTATCAACCTGTTTACATAACATCTATAATAACATGTATGTGTCCCTGTCACAACTGCATTTATTTACTATGAAACAAACGCCATGTGTTTATATGTCTAGCTTGTAAACATGTCACTATTGCATTGATTTACTATAAGACAAATGTTTGCCATGTGTTTATGTCATATATCTAGCTTGTAAACATGTCACTAGAGGAGAACCTTGGTTAATCTCATGCCTGGCATTTGCTGTGTATTAATTGAAGAAGGATGCTCATGGTGTAGTTCAATGGGGATTTATATACCTGGAAATTCACTTTCATTCTACACTCCTTGATAGACTGCACAAACTAGTACCCTGATGGGCTATTAAACCATCTCTTGTCAGAGTTGTACCCTACTGTACAATCACTGTGTTATCCGCAGATGTTAACCTTCTCATAAAGAATCAAAAATTGAAGCTTAGAATGTACTACGGTATCAAATGAAGCATACACAACTTTGTTTTGTAAATGCAGTATTAAATTTGGAAGGTACAACTTTGTTTACATCTCAATGTTTCATTTTAGCTTGATATTTATGAGAGTGATATTCCAACTACACATCAGAATCATCAAAGACAATAGACCATCAAGATAGGTATTAATGTAGTCAAGTATGGAATGGATTCAAGCTATTTGTTACTACCCCATGACCAATATAACATTATTCTGGTTTCATTGCATCAGTTGGTTATTTGTCACTTTTTCTTTTCCTTTCTCTCTTGCAGTGGGGCTTTGGCTGGCAATCCCTTTGCAATTGACCGAGAATTTCTTGCTAGAGGTACACTGACATCATATCATAATATGTGGCAAACAAACCTCTCAGATCAACACTTTATAGTTTCTGTCATAATATTTAAGATTGTCAGAAAACAATTGGTTTCACTAGAAATTGTTTAGTCTAATACTTTTTCAGCTGCTTTGAATCTTTAACATGCTATGACTACAAAACATTTCTATAACCCATCCATTGCCTTGCTATGCGGATGGGATGTGTACTGTACAAGCACAAACTATTAAAGACAGTGTCACACCATGAAATTCATGTCAAAGGTGGCATAAATGCTATGTTTATGAAGATGTGTAGTGGATCATTCTAAAAATATTCAAAATTAGGCAAGTTTTAAAGTGCTACTGACTTGAAATTTTTTTGTAATGAAACATCAGACAGTCCATGTGTAAACTAGAATATATTCTTGGTTTTTCACCTTGATGACCTTTCTTCAATGTACTTGTCCTAACAGTCTGCAATGTTTATGATTTATTGATCCAACCCTGTTCAACTTAAGGTTGATCTGAGAATAAACAATATGATGATAATTCAGTGGAGCTTATGATTATTTGAACTCAAAGACCTTACAACAATTAGTTTTCAAACAGCTCTGATGAATATACAGTTAATTACAATATAATGCTATGGCCCTTGCACAAGGCGGCACATGCATTATCGATTCGGAAATACTAATAGATTAGTATTCCTAATCACAACTGTAAATTGAAAACAAGGAAATTATTCTCAAAATTGCCACTTACCTGTTAACTAACATAGGTCAGTTGTTAGGTACTCATTCAATAGTTATGAAACTCCAAAGCCAACTGTGCCATACGTGTAGACAAACCAAATCTGAGGCTAATCCAATAAAATGTGTTTGTTTCGAACTGGGTTGGTCTACAAGGCACACATCTGTGACTACTATTATTGCCCTCAAAACTTATATTTAGTGATGTTTTCATGCCAGTGTTGTTTCTTGTCATCTATGAAGAAAGTGTTGTAACCTTCAACTATGTGTCTCTACACAATTACAACCTATCAGTGAAATGCACCTTTGAAGGAATAACTTATGAAGACATTCTTTCAGTGGTTCCAGATTACTGTAAAAAGTAGCAAGTCCTGGACAAAAAGTCCAGGCTGAGGTAATCAAATATACAGTATTCAGCTGCATAAACCTGCAAACTCTTACCTGAATTACATTAATTGTTAGTGAGATGTTCATCTGGCCTATAGTAATTATTAAAGGTACTCACTGTTTGCATATTTCTTTTCTCTATAGAGCTCCATTTTGACAGCATTTCTCACAATTCTTTAGATGGTACGGCTGGAAGGGACTTTGTGGCTGAATTTCTCTTTTGGGCAACTTTAACAACTGTACACCTGAGTAAATTTGCTGAAGATTTGATAATATACAGTTCTAATGAATTTAACTTTGTGAGTCTTGCAGATGCATACAGGTATGAATCCTGCTAGGACTGCAATGCCAAGCTTTCTTAATTTTAATCATATTTCATGTGTAAGATAGCTTTCACAGTGTTAACATCTGTTACATACAAAAGTGCATAGGCTTACCTGCTGTTAAAACCAGCTTTGCTTTATTTACCCATTTAAGATCAGATGTTCATCAGAGCTAAATGCGTGGTAGATGCATAGCTGATAATAAGGGATAATGGAATGTGATTAAATATCTCTTCTTCAGACAACAAGCTTAACATTTGTGAGTTGCCATGTAATTAGAGGTTCTGTCCACTGGCTGTTACACCATTCATTTAATCTCACACCATTCATTGAACATTGATGTAGTCACACTACCAGCTTTACATTCACTGTCACACCATTCATTAAACATTGATGTAGTCACACTACCAGCTTTACATTCACTGTCACACCATTCATTAAACATTGATGGAGTCACACTACCAGCTTTACATTCACTGTCACACCATTCATTAAACATTGATGAAGTCACCCTACCAGCTTTACATTCACTGTCACACCATTCATTGAACATTGATGTAGTCACACTACCAGCTTTACATTCACTGTCACACCATTCATTAAACATTGATGTAGTCACACTACCAGCTTTACATTCACTGTCACACCATTCATTAAACATTGATGAAGTCACCCTACCAGCTTTACATTCACTGTCACACCATCCATTAAACATTGATGAAGTCACCCTACCAGCTTTACATTCACTGTCACACCATTCATTAAACATTGATGTAGTCACACTACCAGCTTTACATTCACTGTCACACCATTCATTAAACATTGATGTAGTCACACTACCAGCTTTACATTCACTGTCACACCATTCATTAAACATTGATGAAGTCATCCTACCAGCTTTACATTCACTGTCACACCATTCATTAAACATTGATGTAGTCACACTACCAGCTTTACATTCACTGTCACACCATTCATTAAACATTGATGTAGTCACACTTCCAGCTTTACATTCACTGTCACACCATTCATTAAACATTGATGTAGTCACACTACCAGCTTTACATTCACTGTCACACCATTCATTAAACATTGATATAGTCACACTACCAGCTTTACATTCACTGTCACACCATTCATTAAACATTGATGTAGTCACACTACCAGCTTTACATTCACTGTCACACCATTCATTAAACATTGATGAAGTCACCCTACCAGCTTTACATTCACTGTCACACCATTCATTAAACATTGATGAAGTCACACTACCAGCTTTACATTCACTGTCACACCATTCATTAAACATTGATGAAGTCACCCTACCAGCTTTACATTCACTGTCACACCATTCATTAAACATTGATGTAGTCACACTACCAGCTTTACATTCACTGTCACATCATTCATTAAACATTGATGTAGTCACACTACCAGCTTTACATTCACTGTCACACCGTTCATTAAACATTGATGAAGTCACCCTACCAGCTTTACATTCACGGTCACACCGTTCATTAAACATTGATGTAGTCACACTACCAGCTTTACATTCACTGTCACATCATTCATTAAACATTGATGTAGTCACGCTACCAGCTTTACATTCACTGTCACACCATTCATTAAACATTGATGTAAATACTCTATCAGCTTAACATTCAGTCACACCATTCATTAAATAGATGTATTCACGCTACCAGCTTTACATTCACTGTCACACCAATCAATAAACATTGATGTAGTCACACTGCCAGCTTCACTGTTACACCATGCATTAAACATTGATGTGGTCACGCTACCAGCTTTACATTCACTGTCACATCATTCATTGAACATTGATGTAGTCATGCTACCAGCTTTACATTCACTGTCACACCATTCATTAAACATTGATGTTGTCACACTAACAGCTTTACATTCACTGTCATGCCATTCATTAAACATTGATGTAGTCACACTACCAGCTTTACATTCACTGTCACACCATTCATTAAACATTGATGTTGTCACACTAACAGCTTTACATTCACTGTCATGCCATTCATTAAACATTGATGTAGTTATGCTATCAGCTTTACATTCTTTCACACCATTCATTAAATAGATGTATTCAAGCTACCAGATTTACATTCACTGTCACACCAATCAATAAACATTGATGTAGTCACACTGCCAGCTTCACTGTTACACCATGCATTAAACATTGATGTAGTCACACTACCAGCTTTACATTCACTGTCACACCATTCATTAAACATTGATGTAGTCACACTACCAGCTTACCATTCACTGTCACACGATTCATTAAACATTGATGTTGTCACACTAACAGCTTTACATTCACTGTCATGCCATTCATTAAACATTGATGTAGTCACACTACCAGCTTTACATTCACTGTCACACCATTCATTAAACATTGATGTAATCACACTACCAGCTTACCATTCACTGTCACACCATTCATTAAACATTGATGTAGTCACACTACCAGCTTTACATTCACTGTCACACCATCCATTAAACATTGATTAAGTCACACTACCAGCTTTACATTCACTGTCACACCATCCATTAAACATTGATGTAGTCACACTACCAGCTTTACATTCACTGTCACACCATCCATTAAACATTGATGTAGTCACACTTCCAGCTTTACATTCACTGTCACACCATCCATTAAACACTGATTAAGTCACACTACCAGCTTTACATTCACTGTCACACCATCCATTAAACATTGATTAAGTCACACTACCAGCTTTACATTCACTGTCACACCATCCATTAAACATTGATGTAGTCACACTACCAGCTTTACATTCACTGTCACACCATCCATTAAACATTGATGTAGTCACACTACCAGCTTTACATTCACTGTCACACCATCCATTAAACATTGATTAAGTCACACTACCAGCTTTACATTCACTGTCACACCATCCATTAAACATTGATGTAGTCACACTACCAGCTTTACATTCACTGTCACACCATCCATTAAACATTGATTAAGTCACACTACCAGCTTTACATTCACTGTCACACCATCCATTAAACATTGATTAAGTCACACTACCAGCTTTACATTCACTGTCACACCATCCATTAAACATTGATTAAGTCACACTACGAGCTTTACATTCACTGTCACACCATCCATTAAACATTGATGTAGTCACACTACCAGCTTTACATTCACTGTCACACCATCCATTAAACATTGATGTAGTCACACTACCAGCTTTACATTCACTGTCACACCATTCATTAAACATTGATGTAGTCACTACCATCTTTACATTCACTGTCACACCATTCATTATACATTCATGTAGTCACACTACCAGCTTTACCCCAACCCCAACAGATGAAAGGAATCTATGTTATTTGTATAGCTCATGTGTTTATGTAAGTTGCACCTGCTTATGAACACAGTAACTCCAAAGGTTCATGATGCATTAACTTCACAGTTTGTATGTGGATCCATCTTAATGAGTACAAGAACCTTATTGTTATCTCTGAAGTTCAGATGGCAACAGAGGTGATAAGTCTGAAAACTTTGTAAACATGATAACTCAAAAAGTTTACCTTTGTTAAACTTCATACTTGGGTAAGTTCTGTGATCATTTAACACCCATAGCATATTAGGTCAAACTTGTCTAGTTTTGAAACCAAAAATAACAAAATCTGGTGAATGAGAAATTCAAGTTAGTTACCACAGCGTAAAGAACAGTTCATAAGCATATGTGTACTTCATAGCAACAACACACAAATTGAATTTAAACATACAGGCAACCTGTATCAAAGAACTATTTCCTGAACTTCCCCAAAGTTAAAATGAAAATGATCAGAGTATTTTCTCTTCCATTCATTGTTTTAAGCATTGATTTTAATCAAGCTGTACAAGATCAATGTTGTTTTAGCCTACCATTTTAGTATTTTCCAAATTAACATGGAAACATCAGTGATTTAGGCAACTATTGGTAATCATCTTATATATTTTGCAAACCGCATCTCACTAATTTATCATGATCACTCAACAGTACAGGGAGTAGTTTGATGCCTCAGAAGAAAAATCCAGACAGTTTGGAGTTGGTGCGTGGTAAATGTGGCAGGGTGTTTGGCAGGGTAAGAATTTAATAAGGCAAGTGTATCATAAATATAAAGGATGTATCCCACATTAAATCTATGAAATATATCAGACAAAATGTCTATCTGACAGACTAGGTTTGCTATGTAGTTTGTCAGACTGCTTGTCCTATTTCATACGATGGACTTAATCATCCCACCTGTTTGTCCTATGTGATATTAACAGACTTGCTGTCCTGTGTACAGTGTTCACAGTGCATATCACAGAGTACAAAGCATACATGTAGTCTTAAAAATAAGCTGTTACAGTATCTGTTTGGTAATACACATGTGATATGAAACATGAATTTTCCATTGTGAAATGGCAAGACGCATTTTACCACTTGACATGAAGACTACTGTCACATGTTATATGAAAGACTAATTTTCACATGTTATATGAAAGACTAATTGTCACATGTTATGTGAAGGACTAATTGTCCCATATCATAGGAAAGACTAATTTTCCCATATTATAGGAAAACTAATTGTCACGTGTTATATGAAAGACTAATTGTCACGTGTGATATGCAAGACTAATTGTCACATGATATATGAAAGACAAATTGTCACATGTTATATGATAGACTAATTGTCATATGTTATAGGAAAGACTAATTGTCACATGTGGTATGAAGGACTAATTGTCACATGTTATGTGAAGGACTAATTTTCCCATATTATAGGAAGACTAATTGTCACATGTTATAGGAAAGACTAATTGTCACATGGTATATGAAAGACTAATTGTCACGTGTGATATGCAAGACTAATTGTCACATGATATATGAAAGACAAATTGTTACATGTTATATGAAAGACTAAATGTCACATGTGGTATGAACGACTTATTGTAACATGTGATAGGAAAGACTAATTGTCACGTGTTGAATGAATTACTAATTGTCACATGTTATATGAAAGACTAATTGTCCCATGTTAAATGAATTACTAATTGTCACATGTGATATGAATGACTACTTGCCCCATGGTATATGAAAGACTAATTGTTACATGTTAAATGAATGACTAATTGTCACATGTGATATGAACAACTACTTGCCCCATGGTATATGAAAGACTAATTGTAACATGTGGTATGAAAGACTAATTGTCACATGTTATAGGAAAGACTAATTGTCAATGTGGTATGAAGGACTAATTGTCACATGTTAAATGAATGACTAATTGTCACATGTGATATGAACAACTACTTGCCCCATGTTGGTTCATCTCTATCATCCTGCCCGCAATCTTCGTTCCTCTGTAGATACTACACTTCTTCATTGCCCTTAGATGCAGGTCTGTTCGGGGTTCCAATTCATTTAGAGCTAGAGCCCCGAAGACTTGGAACTCTCTACCACATGCTATTGAGAGGCACCAACATTGAACATATTCAAGAGAAAGTTAAAAACTCATTTTTTCCGGTTGGCTTTCGACTTTTTGTAAAGCGCATAGAAATGCGTATGCTTATTGCTGCACTTGATAAATGAATATATTATCATTAAATCTATCACAACCTGACACGTCAAGAGTATTTATCAGCAGATACTTGACATATTAGCAAAGCAAGGTTCAGCTGTTAGAGTATCCGCCTCACAATCCTTAGGTTCCAGGAGCCAGATTACTAAACAATCGTTGCAGTGTAGTGTTGATATGCAAAGTCTTCCATGGAGTTGGTAGTTTTGATTAGTGAACTTGGGAAAAGAGGTTTATTTCTGTTATTCACTTGGTAGCGAAACAACTTTGTTTGTCATGGCTGCACTGCAGTGATTTTGAGTGAGGTGCATGTAGATGCTGGACTGGACACTCTCATCCGTCGGATTTGAACATTAAATGGCCGATATTTTATGTGAAAATCTGTCTGAAACTGTCAAGAACTATTGACAGACTAGGCTGATACAACAGTATTTGTGCACAAGACATACCATATGCTATCGACAGCATAAATGTAGTATACAGTTGTTAGAAGCTGTCAAGATCTATTGACAGACTAGGCTGATACAACAGTATTTGTGCACAAGACATACCACATGCAATCGACAGCATAAATGTAGTATTCAGTTGTTAGTAGCTGTCAAGATCTATTGACAGACTAAGCTGATACAACAGTATTTGTGCACAAGACATACCACATGCTATCGACAGCATAAATGTAGTATTCAGTTGTTAGTAGCTGTCAAGATCTATTGACAGACTAGGCTGATACAACAGTATTTGTGCACAAGTCATACCACATGCAATCGACAGCATAAATGTAGTATTCAGTTGTTAGGTGCTGTCAAGATCTATTGACAGACTAGGCTGATACAACAGTATTTGTGCACAAGTCATACCACATGCAATCGACAGCATAAATGTAGTATTCAGTTGTTAGTAGCTGTCAAGATCTATTGACAGACTAGGCTGATACAACAGTATTTGTGCATAAGACATACCACATGCAATCGACAGCATAAATGTAGTATACAGTTGTTAGAAGCTGTCAAGATCTATTGACCGACTAGGCTGATACAACAGTATTTGTGCATAAGACATACCACATGCAATCGACAGCATAAATGTAGTATACAGTTGTTAGAAGCTGTCAAGATCTATTGACCGACTAGGCTGATACAACAGTATTTGTGCACAAGTCATACCACATGCAATCGACAGCATAAATGTAGTATTCAGTTGTTAGTAGCTGTCAAGATCTATTGACAGACTAGGCTGATACAACAGTATTTGTGCACAAGACATACCACATGCTATCGACAGCATAAATGAAGTATACAGTTGTTAGGTGCTGTCAAGATCTATTGACAGACTAGGCTGATACAACAGTATTTGTGCACAAGACATACCTCATGCAATCGACAGCATAAATGTAGTATTCAGTTGCTAGTAGCTGTCAAGATCTATTGACAGACTAGGCTGATACAACAGTATTTGTGCACAAGTCATACCTCATGCAATCGACAGCATAAATGAAGTATACAGTTGTGAGTAGCTGTCAAGATCCGCAACAGAAAGTCAGAATTTATTCATACTTGGTTTTAATGTGTTGGTAGATAGTGGGTACATGGTAATATATGTTCAAGTTGATATTAATATTATGCATTTTTATTAGGGGGCGGGGCTAAGTTTATTTTTACTAAATTAGCTTGTAAACACGGTAACTGAACAACGACAAGTTGGATTGAAGTCATACTTGGTACATATATGCGCCATAGTGAGTAGAAAAGCCCTATTGATTTTGGTACTCATCACGAGAATATTAATGAGGTCACAGGGTCAAATGTAAACATTTTCAGAATTGAATCATACTTTGTGTGAAGGTGTTAGTAGTTAGCCGGTACATGATAATGTATGTTCAATGTGATATTATGCACATTTATTAGGGGGCAGGGCTTGAGTTGATTTTTGCTAAAAATAGCTTGTAAACATGGTAAGATAACATATTTAGTAGGTAGGTCCACAATCAGGGAAAGAACCTTGCTGATAAATTTAATCAACAGTGACGAAAGCTTAGGATTATAATCTCAATTGGCAAGGAATCACAATAAGCCAACTTGCATTCTGGTTAAGCTATGTGAATAACTCAAAATAAAATTTTCTTACAGTGTTCTGGTTTCTTAATGACACTAAAGGGTCTACCAAGCACCTACAACAAAGACCTGCAGGAGGATAAGGAGGCACTCTTTGAAGCATATGACACTGTCTCTGGTAAGTAGTCATGGCAATAAGAAGGCAATTTTGAAGCATTTGACACGGTCTCTGGTAGGTAGTGATGGCAATAGGGAGGCACACTTTGAAGCATATGATACTGTCTCTGGTAGGTAGTGATGGCAATAGGGAGGCACACTTTGAAGCATATGATACTCTGGTAGGTAGTGATGGCAATAGAGAGGCACTCTTTGAAGCATATGACACTGTCTCTGGTAGGTAGTGATGGCAATAGGGAGGCACTCTTGCATATGACACTGTCTCTGGTAGGTAGTGATGGCAATAGGGAGGCACTCGTTGAAGTATATGACACTGTCTCTAGTCAGTTTGTAGGTGACTGAATTCGATTGGATATATATTAAAGTGCTAAAGCATATCCATAGGGAAGTCACATGATTGATGCTTTTAAAGTCAATGACATAAAGCTTGATGTTTTTTGTGACTGATATATTAAAGTCTCTGAAAGTAATCAATTATATTGAAGATAGTATCATGTATAGATGTATGACATTAAAGGGGGTGAAAGGTTATTCTAAAGGTTTTCCATGTAACTAGGCCACAGCACTAGAATCAAGTTAGACTTCAAACAAATACTAGCTTACTTTCATCCTTATCTCATTATTGGATCAGATATGCTTCAAATCTCTGCTGGGGTCCTGGCAACATTGACTATCAATGCAGACAACATGAAGGCTGCCCTCAGTACTACCATGCTTGCTACAGATGTTGCATACTATCTTGTCCGAAAGGGAGTAAGTATTAACTCAGTGCTGTGTGATCTATTGTGGGTGGACTAGCAAACTAATAGATTCAATACATCTACATGTACACAGTGCTTGCCTAGGACACTTACGTCATGTCCCAAATGAGAAAAGGATATCCGTTAGCTTAAAGGGAAAACTCAACACTTCTTGACAGTCCCCTCTTAATATCTTGTCTCTGTTGTGACAGTATGCCTAGCTAACTAAGCTTTTCATTATACAAAGCTTACTATCAAACAACACAGATGAGAGAAAAAATATTCACAAATTATTTAAGTCTCAGCCATAACAACTGAGTTGGAAATTACTAAAAAAGAATATATAGTAGGAAATGTTTTAAGTTGGCCTTCTACAGATACAGCAGGCTGAGGCAGGAACCTAGGCGAGGTCTCCAGACTGGATATAGCTTAGACCTTTAGAGCAAGCAGGTTGAGGCAGGAACCTAGGTGAGGTCACCAGACTGGATATAGCTTAGACCAGGGTTGTCCAACCTTTTGCAGAGGAGGGCCACATGGAATGATCATGATGAAGGAGGGGGCCGCATGAACCCTACGCTCGATTTGTCGATTTTTTGCCCGAAGCCCAAGGCAACAAAATGTGAGCACTGCGCGCGGAGCGCACTGATTTATTTTCCTTCCTGATAAAACAGATGAATAAAGTCCAGCCGCCCCCCCCCCCCTCCGCTGAGAGAGTGTCACACAAACTGACCTGTATGCAGTTTTTTGGACCCAGTAGGTTCGAATGATTGATTTATAGCTTCAAATTGTTATCAATAAATCTGCTCACTAAAATTTCGCACCGTAGAGCATCTCTGGCGGGCCGGACGCAACCCTGCGGCGGGCCGGACTGTGGCCCGCGGGCCGTAGGTTGGACAACCCTGGCTTAGACCTTTAGAGCAAGCAGGTTAAGGCAGGAACTTAGGCGAGGTCTCCAGACTGGATATAGCTTAGACCTGTAGAGCAAGCAGGCTGATGCAGGAACCTAGGCGAGGACTCCAGACTGGATATTGCTTAGACCTTTAGAGCAAGCAGGTTAAGGCAGAAACCTAGGTGAGGTCACCAGACTGGATATTGCTTAGACCTGTAGAGCAAGCAGGCTGATGCAGGAACCTAGGCGATGTCACCAGACTGGATATAGCTTAGACCTTTAGAGCAAGCAGGCTGATGCAGGAACCTAGGCGAGGTCACCAGACTGGATATAGCTTAGACCTGTAGAGCAAGCAGGCTGATGCAGGAACCTAGGCGA
>JAIPMN010003002.1:3045-15163 GCA_020650975.1 Apostichopus californicus | reverse complement strand
ATATTATATATATATTATATATATGCATACACATAAACATATAAAAAAGAAGATAAGTCTACCATTTCCTGGCCATTCTGCTTAAGTTTACTCCAGACAAATATACAAAGTTGCAAGGAACCTGCCTGGGCGCCGTGCCACGTATGTTATGATGATATTAAATTATAGGGTATTGTGTGGAGTACATTTATAAGTGAATTGACAACATTAATGATACATAACTAATCCATGTTGAAAACCGAAAGAATGTTAGCTTCAACGATTCACATGACTCGAATGCGTAAGTTTCGCATTATTAGTGGTCATGTATAGTGTAAATATAAGTCTGACATATTCTAGTGTGCGAATGAAAGGTTCTTGCACTTACTCACATTCTCACAAACATTCGAACCATTAAAGCTGCAATTGTAGCATTTGGGTATAGTAATTTCTCGTAATACCGAACAAGCAATTTTATATTTCACGTAAAATAATGCAAGGACGCCCTCAACTTATAGAAGGACAATCTAAACAAATAGTCAATTCATACAATTCCTGCGATTCCAATGTAGAAGAAATATTGCGTTTCATACGTAATGGTAATGTTTGAGGCTTTTTGTGCAAATATTCGAAGATTTATTATAATAACAACATTCCTAGTGATATGTTGGTGGAATACAGTAACAAATTATTATTAAGAATTTATCTGTAAGATTTTAACGGTCGAATGTGGTACCAGACGGTTGTGAAAACTTCAACTAAAAATGTTGCATTCGGCTCTTCTAAATAAGGGGTTAATCAACGGTCTAGCGTGCGTTACTCACAGGATTAATGCACGATCGGGGGATAATGCAAGCGATGCACGAGGGCGGAGCCCGAGTTCATCCAGCGATAGCATTAACACCCGGAGCAGGGGCGTCGTGCGAAAATAAATTTTGGGGGGGCCTGTGAGCAGGTGATGACTATCTAAGCGGAGCGCCACTATAGGTTGGCGCGCAGCGTACAACAACATTTTTCGTCTGGCAGACCCCTCAGATTGCAGGAAACGGCACTTTCCGTGCCTTATGGCAGTAAGTAACACCCCTAAAATTTATAAAAAATTCCGGCAAGTTTTTATTTTGGGAAATATTCTTGAAGGAAGTGATCGCCATTTATTCCTCAGTTTACCAATTCCTCGTCTCCCAGAAGCGCCCAAAATTTAAGAAATCGAAACATTTTTGTGTTGGCTGATCTATGATCGCCACCCATGCCCGTGAGAAGTGGTGACTGGGTGAAGAAAAAGCTATGCCGTTTGAAAACATGGGCAGAAAAAGCGAAAGTAGCGAAACCTAAGGTAAAACGTGCGATAACGAAGTGATTATTTTCCAGGTTAATTGTGACTGTATTTGAAATGATTAATATTATTCATTTTTTCGAAACTACCTATCCAGAATGGCATTACTAATCCCGATATGTCGTCTTTGAGGTGTGTGGAAAATCCGCAACGACCATCAAAGAACAATTAACTATACTTTTCGATTTCGAAAACACTTTTTTATTAAATTATGACAAAAATTTATGACACCTTTGACAAAATTTGGGGGGGCCTGTGCCCCCCCCCCCGGGCCCCAATGGGCACGACGCCACTGACCCGGAGTGCATTAATCATGTGAGTAACGCACGCTAGACCGTTGATTAACCCCGTTCATTCATACACTACCATTTGTGTGGGGGAAAAATCATAAAACAAAACATTTTTGGTTACATATAACCAAAGATTTATTAAAGTGATGCCCCGTAATTTTACCGTGCGTTACTCACAGGATTAACCACGGTCAGCTGACCTGAATGGACCAATAGGATTTAGGAATCTTTACTAAGTATGAATGAATGTCTGATAATCAAGCTCATGAAATATTGCCCCATCCTTTATCAAATTTCCTTCACGTTTCTCAACATAGTAGTTTAATATACACCATGAATAAACAGAAATTTACGCACACAACTCTAAATCAAAGAAGATGAGGTAATGTATTGATTTTGAACGGGTCTGTAAATTTTATCATTGCATATACATCTAATTTCACGTGGAAAGTCGAACCACATGTATTGTTAATCCGAAGCATTTGAGAGACGTCTCCAAAACCTGGCCGAAACTGCACTTTCATTATTATTATTACTTTATTTTTCATTTCATTCTTTCTTACTTGCGATTTACATAATAACAGTGGCATGGGATCGTGCGTAAGATTGGTAGCATAGTAAGCTCAACCCATGATTCTTCTTGAAATAGTTATAATTATACAGTCTTCTTCAAACGGTGTTGATTTGACCCTATATCCGAGAACGAATGCGGGCGCTGTTTACAGATGCTTGTCAACTGACCACATATAATACCTTAGT
Source organism: Apostichopus californicus (assembly GCA_020650975.1). Lineage (NCBI taxonomy): Eukaryota > Metazoa > Echinodermata > Holothuroidea > Aspidochirotida > Stichopodidae > Apostichopus > Apostichopus californicus. The sequence goes on along the minus strand of JAIPMN010003002.1, from coordinate 12,802 downwards.
TTATGATATTGTAGTTTATGACCAGCATATTACCGTAGTTTATGATATTGAAAGTTTTACTGTAATAGTGCTTTTATTCTATTTTCCATTTCGTTATATAACAATGCCATATCATCAATTTGGTTTTTGGCAGGAAGTGTCTATCTTTCGGAAGGATCATTGTTTGGTTTAAGCAAACCATATGTTATTTAAAGACTCGCTCTTTATTATCAATGTATTTGATTAAACCGATCCAGTTTAATAAATGAGGCAATTTTGTTTACTGTATATTTTTGAAGTCATTAAAGTTTGAAGGGTAAAAAAGAAAAAATAAAGACGGTCAGTTACTGAGTTTACTGTAAGAGATCTCCAGCGATTAAAATCAACTATCCCTATCACGTGATGCAAAACTGTAGATGGTTCTAATGTTGATAAGTTAAAATCCACTCTGTGAATAATCCTCCGTGGCGTGACTTTCCCTTCTTAATTTGCTAGTTGTACAGTTCTTTGCGATTAATTCTAAAGCTGCAGTGCAAGTTATAGTACTTTTCCTTGTAAGTTAGTTGGGCAGCTCACAATGGCCTGTGTTTTTAGTGTACCAACCTTGCTAGTTGAGAACTATACGCTGTAATATTAACACACAACCTACATGTGGTCAGGGAAACTACACTTTACCTAACATATCGCCATTCTGTTGGGAAATAATGTTTCATATTTTCACAAAAAGTGTCACAGCATGTAAGGTTATAGTACGGTTATATACGGTCAAATCATTTCCATGCACAACGCCGTATGAAGAAGACTGTATAATTATAACTATTTCAAGAAGAATCATGGGTTGAGCTTACTATACTTAATCTGTCTTAATCTTCTTACAACAATAATGATTTCGATCCGTCAGCTGTTTCCCAGCTCATTGGTCAGAATTTTAAATACTGACCAGGTATCATTTGCTTGACTTGTCAAGTTTCTTTCACTTTTCATGAGATTAATACTAACGATAAAATAGTCCAGTTGACCGTCGGAATGTTATGGATCGAATCGACTTAAGTATAGGTCTAATATGTGCTCGCTCAGTAACATTTCGTTTTTTGTTTTTTAAAGTTAGATGGCGTTAGTTAAATTATTTTGCATTTGATTTGCATTTGCAGTCTAAGTAATATTCGGTGAAAGGTAAACTTGACCGAAGAGAAAAAAAATCATTTAAAATTAAACGTCTGATCATTGAAGTTTAACAGCTAAAAACAAAACGTAAACGAGACAAACATACTGGTTGTCATCTCAACTTGAATGCGACTTTACTACTTCGGTGAAATGTGATAGGAAATGTTATATTGTTAATGAGCAGAAAAACTAATTTTTCTTTTAATCAAGTCCTGTAATACTTTTTTCCCCGATATCTGACACTTCAAGAAACTTTTCCGACCAATGCTAACATTACTTCAATTTATATAACAGAGTGAAAGAAAATAAGGAGAAAAAATCTTAAATTTCCATTAAGAAAGATAAAACAAACGTTTCGAGGCAGTTCAGTATAACATCGTGTACTTGAACTAACGATAAAAATAAAGGGTTCAGTATGTATACCAGGCCAATATTTCTTCAAAAGACTTTCCTTGCCTGACCATCAGTAACATCATATGCGAATAACCGATTTCTGCCGACTCATTTAGCTTGTTTGATGGGTGAATGGGCTGTTTAACCAGGTTCTAATTGTAGGGTTTATTTTAGGGCTAATCGGCAAAAGAGAGCACATCGGCTTGTCACGTGGCATCTTCATGATCTTCTTTTCGCCGGTCTATATGGTTTGCCTCTGTTTAAATAGTTCACCCATACGAAGCCCAAGCCATGCGTTTGTTTTTCAATCCTGCATGTATTTACGATGCCAAACAACGTCAGAGTAAGTTTAAACTGGTCTGCCACGTCATGCATGGCTAGTCTCTGAAGTGGTTGTTCTCTTATAGTTTAAGTACACTCTTAAGTGGAACAGCTTTGGTGTATTTAGAAGTGTATTAACTGATAAAACTTTGATACACCCACGGACTATATGGGAAAGGTCTCGTTTTCAACGTCATCAGAGTTTAGACTTTGACCTTACCTTATTTGCTTTCTTGGTACTTTGGGGTTGGTTTGTAAATGACAGAGGCCATTTCAACCCACGGCCACAAATAAAGTGCTCCAAATACTTTAAACGACACCTTCAGCATGCTAATATTAAAGATAACATCTCATGTTTGACATTTACACGAATATTTCTTTCACGCTTTACGTGTCAAAATTCTAGCAAGTGTACCAACTTCACGCAGATAAATGTAGAACTGATTGCTGAATGTTGAATACACAATATAGGCCGTAACAAGCCTGTGTTAAATATCTTTTCCATTGCATAAACATATACTTTATGAGTAAAACAATATGACATACTTGTAATGTTACAGGAAGCATTGGTGCTTCCAAAAGTAGAATACCACGCAGAAAATTAGATAGTAAGATAAAACAAGACAGAGAATGGGAGTTAGGTTAGTTTCTGTATATCCACATAAATATGTAAAATATAAATGCACATTAAGTACTTGATTCATACTCAACTAATCACAATAATTTCATTTCGTAAACAGTTCCGAGAGGCGCGTCTATGGTGCGCCTAGCTTGTGCCACTAGTTCTGAAATAGACATATATATCGAATTACTATAGTGTATTTCAGTTTCTCGCACTCAAAATGGAGGACATGATAATCCATACGCTCTTGGTTGGAAGATACTGATGTATAGGAAGAAAGAAATCGACATATGTCGAATAAATTTGTCAACTTCTCGTACACACTGACATATGACGCCTTGTGTCCAATGAGTACACCGGAAACTGACATATATGCCAATTTCATTCGACATAGTGTCGATTTCAGGACTTTTTGCACACTTGGCGCACCATACCCGTCTAATCAAATGTTCAACAGTTCACAGGGTAGATTACGTTCCTACAATCAGACGAATTAGTAAATAGGACAAGTCAATAAACCAACAAGTAGGCCTCATTTAGATTGTACTAACCGTTTACACTCATTCAACAAGGGATTATTGAATTATACAACGTATCTTCTTTTAAGTCCTTTACTTCTTATCAATACAGAAGTATTCAAAGTATTGTGCATTTCACCCAAGTTAAACAAAACGTTGCAGAATATGTTACACAGTATACCAATTTGTAGGTATATATATACAAACGACGCACACAGACAGCTAAAAATTTACTGCTAAACGAGGTTATTGAATAGTTAGGCTAGCTAACCCCTCCCTCTCCTCATCCCGCCACCCCTCGCCCGCCTGTACCCATCAAAGTAGGCGCACTAAAAGGGCAAGGGGCATGGTAAATTACGACGCACGGCTCTTACATTTAGTTCTTGCAAAAAAGGACAGGGTTATTCAAAAGAAGGCAGAGAGCTACTGTATATCCGGCCGGCTTAACTTCAAGATTTCAATGAAGCCAGCCAGATAGGCAGAGTGAACTTTTTTCATTAAGGGATCATGTGACTTTACGCAGCATGTTAGGTTTGATATGTCAATGTAACAAAAATAAGTAAAGTTGGAGTGCAAAAAATGTCTCTACAACTACCCCTACTTTCAAGATATTCAATTTTAAAATATGCTCAATATCTGAAAAGCTTCTTTAAAGGCTTAATTGATGATGATGCCTTCGGCTGCTCTGTGAAGGCCTAAATGTTAATTAACATTGTATCTATTAACGCAACCAAATCATCCTCTTTTAACATCATGTAAACAACACAGCACCCTTTGCTAACATTCAACATCAATTTGACAATTTTGTAATGCATTATTATTTGAGGCCACGATTGAGTTTTGCGTTGCATCTGAAGAAATGAACTACTGGTATTTATATGTGTGTTAGACTAGTAGTCCAGCCATATTAATCGATTAACCGCATAGTTCATGACTTATTAATCGGTCTCACACCCCCTACCGAAGAATGGTTTAAAAGCAGCCTCACGACGCCCCCCTCTTGGCACTTTGCGATTTGGTTAGGCCTTCGATCTCAGGCAAGCGTAGCCACGGGCGGTGGGGATTAGGGGGGGAAGGGAAGGTCCGGGTGTCACAACCCCCTCCCCCCATAAGTGGAGCGAAAAAATATAAAATGTAATAAAATATAAAGAAAAGGAAGGAGATGAGATGAGAGAAATTAGGAGGACATTTTGATATAATGGATAATTTTTGTAATGTAAAATGACGTAATACATTACTATGATGTCTTATTAACTGCTATTTTTTCGGCGCGCAATCCACCGTAGAGATATTTGTCTCATTATTACTGAATGTAGGACAGATTCAGTGGAAAGTATTGTTCCAAAGCCCAATTCAACCTATACCATCATCCATTTTTCCCACCCAAAAGGCCCCCTGCATCATCTAATCGACCGTTGGGTCTTTCCAACCTGAACCCCCCCCCCCCCCCTCTTCACAAAATGCTGGCTATGCGCCTGATTTCAGCTCCCCAAAATGTTGAAAATCTTTCTTATCCTATATGCTTGTCATTCATGGTTTAAGAACCTGCATCTTTTTCAAGTTACAAGGTTAAACCTTGTCTTTGCAATATCATGGTGATACTTGATAACCTTCTGGTTTAGCTTCGCAGTCATATTTGCGTGGCATTTGCTGCTCAAATACAAGTCCTTCAGTGTGGTCAACTGAGTTTCAGCAATATCTGGAATTGTTTGCACTTTTATGATGTGGTTTATCGTGGGTGTCCTTGTAAAAGGTCAGTGCTGACGATATATCCCCTTCTAGCAAAGACATACAACTGTATATGTGAATCAGTGTCCTATAGTATGTACAGTAAGGACAATTGACACATCCCCTTCTAGCAATAGACATACAACTGCATATGTATCAGTGTCTTATAGTATGTAATGACAATTGACATGTCTAGCAAAGACATACAACTGCATATGTGTCAGTGTCCTATAGTATGTAAGGACAATTGACATGTCTAGCAAAGACATACAACTGTATATGCGAATCAGTGTCCTATAGTATGTAAGGACAATTGACATGTCTAGCAAAGACATACAACTGCATATGTGTCAGTGTCCTATAGTATGTAAGGACAATTTACATGTCTAGCAAAGACATACAACTGCATATGTGAATCAGTGTCCTATAGTATGTAAGGACAATTGACATGTCTAGCAAAGACATACAACTGCATATGTGTTAGTGTCCTATAGCATGTAAGGACAATTGCCATGTTCCCTTCTAGCAAAGACACACAACGGTATATGTGAATCAGTGTCCTATAGTATGTAAGGACAATTGACACGTCCCATTCTAGCAAAGGCATAGAACTGTATATATGAATCAGTGTCCTATACTATGTAAAGACAATTGACATGTCCCCTTTTAGCAATAGGCATTCAATCATTCAGCAGTTTATTTGGACCTTTCGTTACGCTTACATGCCTACACTATCTTTAGTTTCAAGAAAAGTTCATATTGGAAATTAATTAACAATTGTTTGAGATGCAATTTTTACAATTCATGAAATAAGTAGAAATATCCATATCATATCGGAAAATATCGAGGACGTTTTGAGATAAAACAGTTGAATTTTTGAAAAAAAGGTACCAAGAGCTCGAAATAAGACTCGACATTTTTATACAAATAGTCGTAATTTTGAAGAACTAGTTGAAATTCGAGATAACATAGTTAAATTTAACCCCTACCCCTACTTTTGAAGGCTTCCGATACCTACTACACAGTCCGTCGTTGCTCTATTATTTGATCGACTTTACATAGGTCAAAGTTTCGAGGAATATTTATCTATAACCCCACCACACTTCCAGGTGGGCTCCTCCGTTCTTGTATGTAGGCTAATTGATAGGATCTTCGAGTCTATATAACCAGCCTTTGTAGCCCGATTCAAATTTCGTATAGTACGGACTCGAAACTGTTTGGTCGTAATGTTAGATATTACTGAACTTCGCAGATAATTTATTTTAAATAAGAAAGCTATGGTCGTTTTCAGAGTTTTGGCATTAGTGTGTTTCTAACACATACTTGGATAAGTGTAAAATAAATAGAAGTAATAGAAATAGTACACGGTCGTATGGAAAGTCGCTTTTTAAATTTAATTCGACGGCATAGACTAAAGTCACCTGGTGAAGCTGAATCAGGCATATTGTATGGTTAGACGTAACGGTCATAACCTTTAAATTTGATTAGCGACTATAACCTACCTAAGTTTAATAGAAAACCGGGCATTACGTCTTGGGTACATGTTAAAAATCCATTACAAGAATAGAACATTCACTACGGCTTACTCGTGGGTTCGGGTCTTCGTCTTCGTCTTCGTTACGGTGACACATCCGCAAAAAGGGACAATATCTCACCACACACACGTCAAGAGAGTACAACAAGGCTGCATTTTTTTTTGATTTCGTGAATTATGGAAAAAAAACAGACTACAGGTGAGCTGAACGTGAAAGCATGAAAATGTCGATTCCAAACGTAAAAATACAGCGTGTATTTTCTATCTTGACTCTGCATAGGCGAACGTCTTAAGTGTATTCTCTGATGAAGTAAAGGAAACCTTTAATAAGTGGCCGTTTAAGTCATTGTTTGTGCCCATCACCATTTCACTTTACTTAATCTCATTGGTGACACTTCTTTTTTTCTATTTCTTTTATGCTACAAGAAAAAGTCAGTTGTTTATTCCACATCTTTGTTTTAATTTTTGCTATCACAGACGAAACTTAAGCACTGGTTGTAAAATACAGGCACTCTGCGTTAATACCAAGAAATATAGATTTTTTTTCATACGCGTAACGTTCATACGTTAAACTGTTACGTTCGACCTTACGTTTTTCAAACCTCATGTTGTTGAGATGCACACAAAGTTTCACATGTTGGGGATTGATATAACACTGTGATGGAGGCTCTATTCAAGCCATATTAAAGAATGCTGACATTGCAAAAAGCTATCAACAGTATCGTCCGGGAGCTGATTTAGACATTATTTTAAGCTCATTCGCAATTTTTTTTAATGGATTATCAAAGAGATAATTCATTTCCTTGTGAGATTAACTACACCCATAGTAAACATTAAAATACTCTTGGAAGTTTTTGAGCAAGAGTGACCATGTATAAACCTTTCTAGCAAATTTGATTTCTTAACCCAATGACCTAAATAGTTAGGCAATCTTTGATCCCCACAAATCCGCATGTAAGACTCTTCCGGCGTGACAACCTTAAGCATACCGTGACCTATTCCGTCTTGTTTACTCTTCAAATATGCCTGTTTGCTTCAAGACGAACCTTTAGACCTCCTAACTCTTACAAGCTACAGAATTGGCCAATTCAGGAAAGCAAATGGTAACCGACTAGCATTTTGTTGATGCTATTCGTGTGGACCAGTCAGCGCGGAAGGACACAGTCATTTTAGCTTCCGGTATCGCGTACTGCAAGAGGACAGTGGCATCTAAACTGTCGTCACCATTTTGTGGTAGATTCTTATACAGGAATGCTACGGCATTATCACTGGAGGCGATTCGGAAGACACATGTACACTGTAAGGCAGCAGTATCTCTGTACTATTCAATGCCAGCGAAGTTCATAATCATCATAGGTTATAAACATTTCCATCCTGCCTTCATTTCGTTTTGAACACCTCCTGGAAACCAAAGCATACTTGGTAGAGAGAAAGCGCCTACTAAAGGATCACCCAGGTCGTGTTGTCTGAACTTGCTTGATAAATTGCATAACGATCAAGGAGAATCAATATAGATGGCACTGTAAATATTCCACGTCGCTAAGATTGGATTTATACAATATAAAGGCCTGTAATTTAATCTGCCGGTATCCATGTTAATCGTTTCGTGTTAGGATACCATCATATTCGTCTGCCATTTCAGCACTGGTTTCCGCTTCATCTAGACATTAACAATCGGTTTGTTCGACCGATATATGTCTACCAGAGGATCGCCTAACATAGAAGAACAAGATAAACCGTATTCCGTTACACGTGCGTCTCATTTATTTTCAGTCTTTATTCGTCAAGCACGCTTCTACTTTTGAATCCTTCGTAACCAATACCTCATTTATAAGGTGTTGGATCGGGATGCATGTGTACAGGTCGGTGCTATATAAGGTGTTGGAGGAGGCATGTGTACAGGTCGGTGCTATATAAGGTGTTGGAGGAGGAATGTGTATAGGTCGTTGCTATGGTCTTGGGGACTTATCTCGATTAAGACGTTGTGATATTAGAATCAAACATTCATTCCAGATTCCATTCAAGCTATGACGGGTGTTCACTTCTTTCTTTTTGTGACATCCTTTAGCATTACGCAAAAGCACCTATTTCCTCAGAACATTCGCACGGTTTTAATACCCTCATCTTGAAGTAATCGTCGGTGTCGTTTTAAAGTAATAATCATGTCGACCCAAGCACCTCCAATACAGGTCTTTAAACTCGGGCTTTTACGCTGCGCTTTAAACTGCTCCATTACGGCTCTGATTCTGTCGCTTGTCTCAATAGCATTAGCCTCTTATGCTCTCAGTTTTAACGTTATTCCCGTCCCAGTCATGTATGCACGCTACTTCTCTGCGTCTGGACAAGCTAATCCACTTCCAACTGGTCACTTTAACCCTCGACATGTAAATATGAAAGCCTATAACTCGGATGGAGTTCGTGAAATGCAGACTTCATTTCTGTCCAACTTTTTCAGGCGTAGAAGGAGCTATGACGACACAACTATCATATTTCAATCTATTCCTCTTTGTGGTGGAGATATTTTCCCTGGTTTGGTCGAGAAGCTTGTCAGATCTGATGGAAAACCTCGTTTCTTACACGTAGCTGAATTCACAGACCAGTACCCCTCTTTACCCAACACGTCTGACTCTAAGTCTTCCCAACTTGAAATCTTCACGAAACAATTTATCTTAAAATCACCGAAGCCTCTATTTTTATTCGTGGAACGCGGAGGTTCAGTGCCAATTATTGAGGATAGCAAAGTGCACTACATTTCATTAATTTGTGATCCAGCTCGTAGATTAATTGAGAATTATCGTGTTGATCACATGGGAGAAGATGCGCAACTACAGTATGCACTTCCAAAAGGCTTACGAATGAGAACTAAACCGATCTCTTTTGAAAGTTGCTTCAAACAAAATTTACCCGAATGCTATGGAAACCAGGTCCAATCGTTTATGTTACAACATTTCTGTTCTGATTCAGCCAAGTGTAAGTCTGTTAACCTTAATGTGCCATTACAGTCATCTCTCGATGTAGCCAAAAAGTATACGGCGATTGGACACTTAGAAGAATTTGAGTCATTTTTAAAACTCTTAGAGAAAACTTTACCAAACTATTTTTCAGGAATTTTAGACGTTTTTGCTCACGATGATGATTTTGAAGCATTTCGATCAAAGAAAAGCCCACTGGAGGGAGAAAATCGACCGCACGTTACAGAAGATTTATTCAAAGAGTTACAGCAGCATATATGGCCAGATTATGGTTTCTATTGGAAAATTAGAAAAATGTTTAATGTATTGCCAAATACTTAATTGTCATTAAATCGATAGAATGTGGCGCTGAAAATGAAGGAATTGGGAATTTCATACTAGCCTTAATATATCTTTTCGGATATAAATAATTCTTTGTAGTTATCTACAATATAATGTTACAAGGGCGTAGGAACCGGGGGTGCTGGGGGCGCCGGGGGGGGGGGGGGGGGGGGGGGGGGGGGGGGGGGGGGGGGGGGGGGGGGGG